>JAEIIU010048027.1:0-18680 GCA_018874675.1 Drosophila baimaii | reverse complement strand
AATTATCTGCAAGGGTATATAAACTTCGGCTCCGCCCGAAGTTAGCTTTTCTTACTTGTTTTTAATTAAGCTTTGTTTTGAGATTTATTGGGTTTGTTATTGGATTACCAGCAGACCTTGGCTGCTTACTAATTTAGGAATTTACTGAAATAATACAAATATTGTTTATTATTTAGTTTATTTGTGATTATATTAGTCTTTATTTAAAATGTAAAATAAGAATAAATAAATATTAAACAACCAATTAAGTCTTTACTACAGGGATTCCTCTGGAATTCATTGATTAAACATGAAGTGATTACTTAAAATACCAGAAATTCCTGCATCTCTGGCACCCAACCAACTGAACAATCATTGGGTATATTTTTACTACACGGAACACTCTCACACACACACAAACACACACACCTTTTGGACGGTCCGACGACCTTGCACTTGCAATTGTCGGATGAATTTCGCGCAATTTGGCGACAAAAGAATTAGAATTAGAATTAGAGCAACACCCACAACCCACCAGCAGCCGAGTGATGATCAATTCCCTCCCAGTGGCAACCTCTGCCGCCTGCTTACGTAAGCTCCATTTCACGTAAGCCCCTAAATTCGCTTACAATTTATTTATTTAAACAAAATGCCAGTCGCCCGCCTGACGGGTTTGTTTGTGTCTGTTGTTTTGCCGTCAGATTTATTGTTATGTGTTTTTGTATATATTTTTTTTTGTCATGTTGTTCTTTGTTTTCTTGTTTTTTTTTTTAACAATATATATCTTTGTGACACAGGAAAGATGGCAAGACTTGGATGTATTACCGTTAAGCTTTAATAATTGTGCCATAAAAAAGACCCTTAATGAAGGCCTTTCTTATTAAAAAAAACAGAAACTTTTTAAAAGTGAAACAAGTGTCAGCTGGCAATAATAAATTTTTAGTATAAAATATACGAGAGTAAGTAAGTCTCTTTTAATTTGTATAAAACATATGGGAAGTCTTAAGGTTCCTAAAAGATTTATGAATTAAAAGGTAGAATGGATTTTTAGGTATTCTTTTTTGCATAAAGTTTGATAAGATAGTATCCTGCTATCTGGGCGCCTCTATACACCTCTCGGCTGCCCATAAATATTTTTTGTTATAATTTATCAAACGACCTCTAACCTCTTATAAATCGATTAATTAAAAACCATCAACCAATGAGACCCGCTAATTAGAGACACCTCCGCCATATATATATACATATACTCACATATAGATATGGAGATACATACAAATATATATCAGTTGAAAACTCTTGCATTAGCATATCACAGTTCTGGATGCGTAAGCAATTTATACTTAATATATTTTGTATATTTTTTGTTTATCGCAAAATGGCCAGAGACTTTGTTAGCAAATCCTCCCTTTGGACAGGGGCTCGAAATTTTAATCAATTTTCTTCGCTTCGTTTTTGTTTTGTTTTTTTTTTTGTTTATGAAGCACTTTTTGTGTTTCGCAAAATAAAAGTGAACTGTGAGTGAGTGATGAAAGCTTAGGCCTGGAGTTTACGAAATCAGATGCGTCTGTTTTTGGATCTCTTTGTGGGCCCTCGAATTGCGGAAGTTTCAATCGTTCTTAATGAGTCGCCATCGCAGTGACACAGAAAATGTCTGCTTATAAGCACACTCTCATTCAAATACCCTATAATTATTTGCCATTTTAGCAAATAAATCAAATGAAAACTAAGCTACACCGCAATGTACAGAAAATACTTGGGTTATGGTATCATTTCCTGTAAAAATTGTTTTATTTATTAACTAAAATGTCTAGTCATAAAAGTCAAAGGGTGTTTTAAGTGTCAAGACATGATTAATTTATGTTCCTTTTCTTTGAAATATATTTGTAATGGGAAACAGGTTTCTGTATTTAGTATGTATATTTAAAATATTTTTAATATACCCCTGCAGAGGGTATTATACATTCTGTTAGAACGTTTGCAGTTCAGCAGTAAAGGAGTCATTTTCGACACCATTAAGCTTATAACTTGTTGATCATCATCTGCAGCCTTGTCGATCTAGACATGCCCAGCTTACAGTTTCATAGCTATGTATCTTAGAGACAACCCTTCTTCCCAAAAGCCTTATTTCTATTGCAGATTGTATATATATACATTATTTTATATATGGACCATATCCTACAGCTGCTCATTATAAAGTATACAACTTTTTGATCAGCATCAGCAGCCATGTCAATCTAGACAAGTCTACAGTTTTAGAGCCATATTAGTTAGAGAAAGCCCTATTTTTAAAAGCTTTATATTTATGACAGTCTATATACAGACTATACCCTACAGCTGTCCTATAAAAGATGGTATATTTTTTTTTAATTAAATACACATATGTACATACATATTTAAACATACATTTATTATTAAATTATAAAAAATAATTATAAAATCATAAATAAATCAATTAAAAACTAATTACTTATATGTTTATATATGTAAATTAATAAAATCATTATACATAAACATAACAGTGACATTCTAAAAATACAAATATGTATATAATGAAATTAATATTTATAATTTCAGATGTATATTTTATATTTCACAGAAATTGGTCGACTGTCTCATACTATATAGGCATTATACGAATAATAAATTTTTGATACATTTAAATTTAAACCAAAATAGAGTTTAGTGAGGTTAGAATTAAGAATTATTTTGAATTAAAAAAATATTAATATTTAGAAATCAACGTAAATTCGTTGTTTTTCTTTTTTGCATATACGCATATGACTCTATATAACTAGTATTGTAGATGAGATACTAAGTACAGAGATGTTAAGAGATGGGTTTTTAATTTAATAAAAATGTTATTTGAATGTCAATTGTATTATTAGCCAACTCGAGGTCTTTAGATCGCATTAACTATAATTAATATGCTGAAATATAACTAAAATAATAAATTATTATTATAATATATTAAAATATAAATACTTTATTAAAAAAAGGCAAACAAAAATTATGCTTAATTTATTTTATTTTTAAACAGAGTAACTTTTGGGTGAAACACTAATTCAAATTTAATCAATTTAAGCAATTGCTTTTCCTGAGGCATCTGTTTTTCCATTTACCCCCCCTGACTTTCCACTGTTTTTTTGTTTTATTTCTTTTTTTTTTGTTTTTGTGCCAAAGACAATCAGCGTTTCTAATTAGCTGGCCAGACGGAGGCCGCTGAGCAGGGCATTCTTTTCAATGCAAAGTGCTCTAGTTTTGCGGTTTCGAAATTCAAAATCCATGGGGGAACACTGACGCTGACGCTGACGCCGACGCTGACGCTCCAATTGACGCGGCAACACCTTTCGCAAAGTTGGGCAAACAGCAATCAAAGCTGGGCAAACAAGCCAGACAAAGCAACAAACAAACAAAGGCACTGAGCGAGTGCAAACAGTGCGAACAAGCGAAGTTCAAACATTTGTGTTTGCTCAGTGCAACGACGACGACGACGACGACGACGACAAGTTGCATAAATTATTATCGAACAGCGAGTGCAATTGCCATTGCAATTGCACGACTTGCCTCAGTCTGGGAGCAGCCAACAGCCAACAGCCAACAGGCCAACAGCTAGCAGCCAACAGCTAGCAGCTAGCGGCTAACAGCCTGCATCTAGCCAACCTTGTTGCCGCTAATGACAAATGCATGTTGCTTGTCTTTCACTCGAACTGGCTTTCCAGGCCAGAAGCTCCTAGCTCCATTAGCTTTGTGGGGACTTTTTTTGGGGAGTTATCGGAGCTATAGCCTGGAATCGGCGAGGGGTTATAACAACCTACTTTCTGTCTTTAAAAAAGAATACATTTTCAATATTTGATAGTTACTTTATAGTCACTTAACCTTTAACTGCAGGTAAACTCAAGGTACACGGGCACACAGAGATGAAAAACTAACTCTTTTTGAGGAAAAATTACTAAATTTTAGAAGGTTTGTGCACAAAAGTGTTATAAAACACCTTAAGGGGGAACAAAAGTTATCAAAACAGATAAAAAAAATACGGGATGAAGTTGCCAAAATGAATCTGAAATGGTATACCATTATATATATATATTATAATATATATATATTCCTATCGGGATAATCTCCGTTTTTCTCATTTTTCGTACAAACGTATCTCAGTTTTCCTATTTTTGGTACAAACATACTTATTCTTTTTTTGACAATCCCTAAATTTCTGATTCTATCCCGAATACTCTTAGCATTTAAAAACATTTTTCATTTAATCCTGACTAGACTTTTTAATTTTAAGCTTAAAAAGTTCTTACGTTTTGTATTACTTTGTCATTTTAATTCCCCATCGGAATTAATTTAACATTTAATTCCTAAAAACATTAAAAATATAAAGAATATTTTAGATTTTTAAAAGACATTTTTTTTATCTGTGTTCTTAAGTTCCCAAATAAAGTTATTTTTTCTCCTCGATCAATGTATAATTCTCCCTGTGTGTGGGGGTATATACCCATTAGAGAAGCCGCTGCGGGTCAAAGCCGCCCAAAACCTGTTTCAAAAAAAACTATTAAAAGCCGCCTAGCAACATCAGAAAAAATCGCAATAAAAAGCGTTTAAAAATAGCAAACACAACCCACAAGAAACTCTTAAAATATCATTAAAAAAACTACGAAAAATATGAAAAACTTCACCTAAACCTCACAAAAAAAATAACCACAAAAAATCAATGGGAATCACTTAAAGCCCCTCAAGGAAACAATAAAGGAATTACCATGAAAATCGTTCCTTAAAACAGCAAAAAATTAGTCACAAATACCGGCTTTTAGCAGCTTCATGCCGGCTCTTAAAATCTCCAAGAGACACTGCTTTGTGAAATAATTAAAATTTATTTTACTTAAATGAAGATAATAATATATTATAAATGAAAAAAAGGATAAGATAAATGTTCGAAATATTTGGAGGTGAGAAGCAAAGATATAGAGGGGCCAAAGATGTATCCATAATGTGTATTTTCATTTTACAAAGTAAGCTACTTTTCAAAATCGAAAAATGAAAAGTAAGTAAAATATATTTATTGTCAAAACAACAGTAAATAGATAAGGAAACATATCATTAACATAATTCACATTCTCTTTTTAAAAGCATTTCCCAATATTTGCCCAAAAACGAAACCCCTTGTGTCGTGCTCAAACATTTGTTCGCGTTAAAAGTAGATCAAATGCAAGATGCACTGCCATTTGCTTATGCAGTCACCTACTATCACTTAGCAGCCTGCTAATAGTTCAAACTTAACCGATCTAGTACTACTACCTACTTACTTACCTATTACCAAACAGGCCAAACCAGATCGCGTCAATGCATTGGGCAAAGAAGTAGGCAAACAGAAGCTGAAACATCGTTTAAGAGCGTTTTTTTTTTTTTATTGAGAGCTTAAAGATGGCAACGTGTACAGGATTTCGTTCGTATGTCGATATGGGGGCACAAAATCACGTGCATTATCGCTTTAAGTGGAAATTTATGAGGCTTCATCAACACCTCGCGCTGGGTTCATTAAAAACCCCATTCCAGATGCTATAAATCTGTTCTGTTCATGAACTGCAACAATTCCAGGTGCGATTAACATTTCTCGCATGGAATCCATAATACTTACCGCTCGATACCCTGGACTCCAACGTCGAGTGAGGGATATTTGTTTAGTGTGAGCTCGAGAGGAATTTAAGTAAACAAAAAGGTTAGTTTAGGTAATTTAAAAAGGAGTTAATGTTGTATATACTATTAACTTAACATATTGCTTAAACCATTTCATTTTATGAAATTCTATTTTATTTATAAGCTTGAGTTTTGAAATCCCTTAAAAGGTGGTCTAAAAGTATGCAATAAAATGTGTGTTTGTACCAAAGCTAGTTTAATTTTCGCCAATTTATCATTTGTACAATAGTATATTGAGAGATTTAACAACTTTAGTGATTTTTAAAGCTTCTCCGTGATACCAGCTTTTTGAAATCCCTTGAAAACCTGTCTGAAAGTATGCAACAAAATGTTTTGATTTGTAGTTTTTTGTATTATAGTTTTTTTTTCAATCTTCTGAGTGATTTAAGAACTCTAGTGATTTCTTAGCTTCCCTATAATATTGGCGTTGTGAAATCCCCTGAAAAGGTGTCTAAAAGTATGCAATACGATGTGTTTGGTAGCAAAGTTTGTTACATTTTCGCTAATTTATAATATGTATAACAATTTTACACATCCTTTTAAGAGATTTATATACTCTAGTGATTTTTGTAGCTTCCCTGTAAAATTAGCGTTGTGAAATCGCCAGAAAATTTGTCTGAAAGTATGCAAAAAATATGTTTGGTACTAAAGTTAGTTCAATTTTCGCCAATTTATAATTTGTATCAAAGCTTTACAAATACTTTTTAAGAGATTTAACAACTCTAGTTATGTCTGCAGCTTCCCTGTAATATTAGCGTTTTTAAATCTCCTAAAAAGGTGTTTAAAAGTATGCAATAAAATGTTTTTGGTACCAAAGTTAGCTTTTTCTACGCCAAATATATATACATATTTTGTATCATAGTTTTATACATTCTATTGAGAGATTAAAAAAACTCTAGTGATTTATGTATCTTCCTTGTAATATAGCGTTTTGAAATCTCTGGAAAAGGAGTCTAAAAGTATGCAATTATATGTGTTAGGTATGAAATTCACTATAAATGCACCATTCTTTCGCGATTTATTATTTTGTAGCCGACGTTGTACATTCCTTTGATTGATTTTTGAGTTCTAGTGATTTTTGTAGTTCCTCTGTATAATTAGTAAAACTATAAATCTTTATATAGAACCCACCCCCCCTCCCCCCTCCTATCACTGCTTATTTATGTATTTGCAGAATTATAAAATTCTCCAGGGTATGTTCATGTTCAATTCCTGCGATTCGTATATCTGTACATATATTATTTTAAATTGTTCCCCCCCTCCGGGCGTTGGGGAAATGCAAATGAGATGGAAAACTTGTTATGTACATTTATGTACAATCGAATGGTGTGTGCAATGTGCTATCAATTACGGCGGCTAAATGCCGGACGGATTTCCATTCGTCGGTGGAGAGAGGTGGAGGGCAGAAGCGAAGCCTTAGGAGGGCGCACGAAAACGAAAGACTTAGGCAACGAACTGGCGTGCTAATGAGCGCTGTAAAAACGCCTCTCCCTGCCATTTCGGCCATTTTCCATGCCATTAAAGCTGGGACTGGGGGGGGGGGCATTGGGGCTTCAGGACACCCTGCTGTGAGCCTAAGCGAGCGGCAGAGAACTTGCTGCTCGGCTTTAAACGAGCGTTTCCCACGCTTGAAAAATGACTCTCGGATTGCAGCCAAAAAAAAAAAAAAGAAACAAAAAAAAAACAGAGCTGGAAACTGAGTTATTTTCTCGATTGGAGTCCGGATTTGGAACGATATTTCAGTGTATATATGTGCTTGTGTGTGTGTGTGTGTGTGTGAGTGTGTGTGTGTATAACATGTCTAGCCATGGCCGTCGTCGTCGTTGTCGTTGTCGGTTTTTGGTGGCGCTTGTTGGCTTCCGTTGCACGCCGCGCCCAAAGCCTAGAAGCTGCTGCTGCTGCAGCGACTCAACGGAGGGCAGAAGGAGTCATCGGGAGGAAGTCAGGAGGCGTGGCAGGGGCAAACCGGTTGCCGTTCTCGATCGCAACTAAAAGCTGTACGCAGCACGTTAACGAGGCGGCGGGGTAAACAGTGGAACCTCAACCATAAAATCGCATTCCGATTTTTTAGTTTCCGTTTTAGGTTTAGTTTAGGCATAAAGCAACATTTGAAAGCCCTGAATTATAGGTTACTTAAGGAAACTAGGGGGTGTTCTCGGACATTTATCACATTTTACTGAGTGAAATACTCATCCGGAAGATATTTTAGAGAAAAAATATAAGTAAATTCATGTAATTTTAAATTTAATAAGTGAAAGCCAAGGTATGACTTCAACGTACATTGCCTTCTTGCTTTTTAAAAGAGTTTTTTTTATAAATAAATAAATAATAAAACTCTTAAGAACTAAAGGAGCTTAGTTTCCTTTCTATAAAACAGCGTTGGGCAGAAGATATAACGCAAAGAGCGACAACGCTGCCTGACAAAAATCACCAAGAATCACCATCATCGCAGTCAGGATTAAGACAGAATATGCGGATGATCTCTCTCTCTTTCTCTCTCTTAATGTGAGTCGCGTCTTTAATATATTTTGTTGTTTTTTGATTCTCGAGAATCCTTCTCTCTAACTCAAAATTTCAGTAGCATTGTTTTTGTGAAATTTCAGGGATTGCTAAACGCAAACGCAACTTTCTGAAGCCTCAAAAAAAAAAAGAAATCATAACGAAGAGGGCAGCAGGAGCTTAAAGATTTACTAAGTGCCCACCTTGGCCTTAAATGTTGTTTTATAAGGACCTATTTATGACAGCTTTGAAAACAGAATTAGCCAGCTTTCAGCCTGCTTTGGCAGCTATACTAAATGAGTTAATAAAAGGACCACAAATAAGCCAAAGAGGCTAAAGCTACTAAGATGAGTAGCGACCATACATTTCAATTGTCATAGGCAAGCAATTTTTTTAGTTCTTGACGAAAATCGCGTTTACTCCGCTCTCACAAAGTTGAGAGCGTACAAAATCTATTAATAGAATGCGCTTGCTTGTGAGCGTACTGATGTAGGTTGCGTAAAAAAACGTCGGTAGCTGTTGTATACCTATAAGAATGAGAGCGCGCTCTAGAGCCGCTCGCTCTCTCTGGCTCTCTGGCAAGAAAGACTGGACCCAGCGCTGAGCCCAACAAAAAAAATGGGTGTGTAAGGAAACCGCATGGCGTGCGACATCTTACTAAATAAAGCGTCTTTAAATAACCCATTTTTTGGAAAGAAACTAAGCCTTGTAAATCCTGCAAATTCTATTTTTACTTTGTGAATCTTTCTTTTCTTGTAATACCTTTGAACCCCATCTTTGTGCCCTTGCAAATCTTGTTTTCTAAGAATCTATCTTAGCGAATCTTCACTCCTAGCCATTGTTAGTCCACACACACACACACACACACCTCTAGAGGGAGATGTATACACACCATTCGTATGCTAAATGCGTTGGCCTGGCCTGCCTGCCTGCAAAATCAAGTTTTGCATTTTCATTTAAATTTATGGGTTTCCTCGCTGGCTGTTGCCAAGCGCAACAGCAGCAGCAGCAGCAGCAGCATTACTCCAAGACTTGCAACTTCATTCCCGATCGATTCTCCACTCTCCTCCGTTCGCATTCCTAGAGCATGACTGCCCAAGAACGACGAGCTCAACAACGACTGGAGTTTAACTTTTAATGGGAGAAGAGGAGATACATAGATAAGTGAGATAGTTTTTTTTTTTTGGGGATTGGAGGCATGGGATGACATAAAACAGCGGAATACACTTAGCATTAGCACTTAATTAAAGCTGGAATGGGGGAAATGCTCCTGCTCTGTCCTACATTCGCACCTGGAACTTGCCCGCCTTGGTCAGGTATTTGACGCCCTTGAAGGGCTTGTACTTCTCCCCGTACATGTCCAGGCGATTCACCTTTAAACCGGAGACGGCCAGCTGCGAGATCTGAAACTGGACATTGACGGCGGGATTGGCATCGATATTGGTCGTGCCGGGCGTAATGGAAACCTAAGGGAAATGGGGGGAGGGAAATGGTTATAAATCGAGGATACTCTCCCACTTTACCCTACTGTCTACTCACCGATCCCCTGATATTCGGCAGCTTGGACACATCGATGCGACCCACATCCCAGGACAGGGTCTTGGTCACCGAATCGAATGTGTACTTGCCCTGATTCGGTGTCAGCAGGCAATTGAGCACGCAGCGCGGCATCGTCAGCTCCAGCTTCACCTTGTCCACGGTGCGTCCCAGGGTGTTTCGGGGTCCAATTGTCAGATCCAGCCGACCCTGTTCGCCCGTCTTAATGGAGAAATTATGCCTTATGTAGATGGGTATGGCCACCACCGACTGGGAGCTGATGTGATAGGACATCAGGCGGAAGTTGCCATCGGGCGGAATGAAGGAGAGCAGGCGCTCGGCCTCCCAGCGCTTGAAGCGTACGCAGGGATGGAAGGAGACGTCGTCGAAGAGGCGCGGATTCATAAAGGACAATGTGAGATCTGGCATGCCCGACAGCTTGATGCAGCAGTCGATCTGGAAGGGGAGAGGGGAGGTTACAAGAGTGGGTGGAACAGGAAACAGGGAAATGCCCTAGGCACCACACTCACATGCCCCTGGATCTCGGCAAAGACAGTGGAGCCCGACTTATCGATAATGGCGTCCACCTCCTCGATGACATCGAAATAGGCCTCATTGTTGGTGTACCGCACGCCGCTCCTGCGCCAGGGGATCGCCGACAGCTGGCCCGAGGGCAGCGTGGTGCTTACACTGCCATTAAACGAAGGCAAAACGCATTAAAGGAAACCCCTTGCAAGGGAGAAGGAACCAACGCACTTGCTCTTGCCCGTCACCGTGTTGGCAATGGTACGCAGTATGTTCGGCGGCTTGATCAGCTCCTTGAGGATATTGCTCTCGGTGGCCAGGGGGAAACCATTGTCCAGCATCTCGTCCAGCAGCTCATAGACCACCACATAGTTGTCCTTGATCACCGTCTCGGTGCAGTCACCGAAATAGTCCTGAAAGGTGTCCACCACGCGATGCAGAAACTCGATGACGAACAGGGGCGGCACCTCCTGCTTGCAGGCGGCCACCAGGGACACTGCCTCCCGTTGCACCGTGATGAGGTAGTAGTGGGGCGTGGCTATCACCGGCGGCACGTCCTATATATGCATATATACATATATATATATACATATCGATTGAAGAGACTAAATCAGAGCCGACGTGGCTGGGGCTTACATATGGCGCTGCTCGCTGGGCATCCAGGAAGTACTCGCAGACGGAACGGGAGACCACGGATCGCCAGTGCTTCTCCAGGAACACCTCGCTGTAGGGCGGGACAAGGGGTGGGTGGTGAGTGGTTCTATATGCCTTAAGCAAGACTCTCTTACCCTCCGCTGTTCACTATAAACAAGCTGTGTATCATTTTTGGGCAAAAAAAAAAGATTGTTTACTATTCGGTTTTTGCAAACGGCGAAGAACATATGTTTCGCTATCGATGTAATCGATATCTTTTCCCGTTTCTTTTTCCTTTTTCGTTAGTCTGGCAACGCCACATGGCAAGAAACTTGCCAGTCTGGCAGCGCCAATGTTTCGATGTTCTTAGCGTTGCCAGACTTTTGGTTCTTGGGGTTGTAAACGTTGCCAGACTTTTAAGAAATAACAGAGAACATAGAATAGCTGGTTGCGAAATTGGAAAAGAAAAAGGTGGGAGGGAAACTTAGCTGGAAGCATGAAACTGAGGAAAACTATGTTTATTAAAGGGGGAAAACGGGTAATTTCCACATTAAATATTAAGTTTTTGTGGCGAAACTGCTAGAGTTACATACTTATTAATTGAAATGCCTTATAATAAGACAATATTTGAAACACTTTTTTGTAACATTTTTCTTTTCCTAGTTATAGGGACTCTCCCGTGGCCCCTACATCATAGCTGTCCACGGAATCATACGAAATTAAAAATCACCACTTATAATTCTACTCCATGTAGCCTCCATTTAGAGGCATGCTCTGTTTTGCTCACAAAATTCAAATATGAAACAATTAAAACTTTTAATTTAAAAGTGTTTTATGCTCAGACACCAAACAATAAAATCCTCTTTTCAACTACCCAGAACGTCGTTAATTTTTCCTCCGATTCAAGTAAATCTTTGTCATAATATTCTTAACTTTTTGGGTATTTATAAGAAAAATTAAATACAAATTACGAGCATATACCTTACCCAATTTATGCGATATTACAGAATTGTTCAGAAAGTTCAACAAGTTAAGAATAAAATATTTCTTTTTTCATTTAATTGCAAATCTAAAACTAAAATAGGTTTTTTTTTTAAAGCAATGAAAATGAAAATTAATTCTTATTTAAGATGATTGTACCATTTGAGGATTTACTCTTTTGAAGATGTCCTGATTTTTATGTATATTTTATTTATTTATTTTATTCTTAATTACTATACATAATCTGGGGGTTATAATATAAGAACCAAAATAATCTTAGCTACAGTGTTTTTTAAGTTAGTGACTAAAGTTTAAAATATTAATATGTATTTTTAATATGTTAATAATAATTGAAGTCAAACTTATGCACGTCTCATTGGTTAAAAAGTTTAAAAAACGACTTACAATTGTTTGATGGATAAAAAGTCAAATATGGGATAGTGATTAATAGTGATTAAAATTGTATTTAAATGAAAACTAATCCAAAGTTTTGAGGCACAAAAAATACATTATTAAGAAATATTAATTCTTAACATTTAAGAGTCAGTAAAGTCTTCAGTCACATTGGCTGAAATCAGTGTTTGAATTGGTTTTCGAAAAAGTGACTACTGTCATAGATTTTTGTGATTATCTTAATACCAAAATATTTGTCAAAATCAATCTTAGCACCAAATTTAGTGCTTACCAAGAGCTATAAGCTTTGCCTCTTTTTAAAATAAAATAAAATCTCTAGACATGATTTTATTTAAGCCTGAAATAATGCATAAAATAGTCTTGGGTAACAACATTAAAAACATAATAATTAAGAAATTAATCACAAAATTTAACTTCACAACATATTTATTTAATATATATTTAATATGACAAGGATACCTAATAATTCATAAAGGGATACAGCAATAAACCTACTCGCAACCTAGATTAAATCTAAGTTTATAGCTTTATCGCTCTGATTAGCGATCTATTTAATACCTAGGACTGCGAAATCAAAGCTAATTTTGCGAAAAATAAGTTTGAATTTCAGGTTAAACAAAATGCATTGATCCCCATCCCCATCCCGATCCCGATCCCTATCCCGATTTCGATCCAGCAGAACAGGGAGTGAATCCCCGGAATTCTGTGCTCCCTACCGATCCAATGTAGCCCCAGCTATTTCTGCACTTTTCGTTGCAATTAAGTGGGAAAATGCTGTAGCTATTATGGATGTACATATGTTGGGATGTTAATGTTCGTGTCTGCACCAGAGCAATCTAAACAAATAAGGAATGGAATCGTATGAAATGAGCGACTTCCCTTCCCGCACACTGGCAACAAAATAGTCCATAACTTTCTACTTAACTTTTAATATTAAAAATCAAATTTGTGTTAATTTCCCTTTAAGGTGTATTGCTTTTTATATATATTTAAATATGTTTAATGAATTCCATGATCAAAAAAAGTTATATCTTTAACCTCAGCATAGGCGTGGCCCTAGAATTCCCAACGGGTTCCAGCTGAAAACTCCTGGTAATCATTCCTAATATTTTATACTGATGAAGGATGCTCAAAATGAGAGCCCATCTTATTTTCATAATTTAAATCAATTTCATTCAACATTTTGCATATTTTCCAGTTCAATTTTAATTAATACATTTTATTGAAAACTATCTCAAATGCTTGCTTATATTTTTTTTGCTGTGCATCTGAAGGAAGGAGATTGGTGCGAACTGGCACGAAAAAGGAGTTTTCTAGGGAGGTGAATGGAAGGAAGCCAACTGTGAAAACGGTTCCAACGTCTCGCAGGGCGTCTCTCTCGAGTCTATAAATAAGCAAATAAAAAAAAAAAGAAAAGGAAAACAAGAAAAACGCTAGCAAATCTTCCACCGAGCAGTAGCAGCTGAGGAATTGAAATGGAATCATCGTTCCGAGTTCGGGATGGAATACTTCGATGTTGTTTTCTTTAAAAATAACAAGACCCTCCGAACTTGTCAGCGGCCAGCCGCACCGCAAAAAAAAAAAAACGGGGAAATGAAAGCAAAGAAAAGCGGGAAATCTTGTCGCGCTGCTCACAAGCACAACTTACACAACTTGCACTTTTCTGGCTAATGTACTCTATGAGGGAGTATTTACGATCATTATGGGCTTTGATCTTTTTGAAATTATATTTTATTATTTAGGATATAGGAAAAGGGAAAAGGAGTTTATTATGTAAAGCTGTCTTATGTGCTTTCAATAAAAAATTCACACTAAAAAGGTTATCGTTATCGGTTTTAATCTATGAATATATATAGTAATAATAGTAAAAATTCTATATGATACATTGATTAAAATATTGCTCTCCATATGATATCGAAAATAAAGTAAAGTATCAACCTTTGATACATCAAAAAATGTATCGAAATATATCGCATTTAGCAGTGAAATATCGATATTATCGATACTATTGAATAAATATCCCAATATGTTGTCTAATGTATCTTTCTTATTTTAAAAACTATATTTAAAACATTTTTAAGACTCAACTTTTAATTAGTTCTTTAAATTTTCTTTCAATTTCATATTTAGGCTCTTCATATAAATGAATATCAAAGTAACTTCTATATATCGATCATTTATTGCAACGTTAAAATATCGATTATCGATAAATAGCGATGTAGAATGTATATATCGATATTTTTTGACATTCCTAGTTAATATCCAGGTGCATTCTCTTTAGGGTAATACTTAATACAAAATTATTTGTTCTAGAGTTATAAACATTTGACCAAAGTTATAATACTTTTCGCAAAGTATATTATTTTTTTACAGCATTATATATATATCTTTTTTTTTATGTTATATACATCTTACCCATTTTCCAAACTAGCTATATATATAAAATAATAAGAGTATTTCATTGTCACAGCTGGGACCCTGTGTTCGTGCCTTGTGATCTCCTTGGGCAGGGGACAACACTCGATCGCCTTGACACGCGCTGCTGACAGGCACAAATCAGATGAAAAGACTTTCGGCTAGATCCCAGAAGATTAACCAAAGCCACTTGATCCGTAGCTTCCCATTCTGTTCAGTCTGTGGCAGCGATTGGGATGCCCCTGCTCCAGGAGGAGCTACATATGTATGTCCATCTCCGGACGAGGCGGAACAGGGACAGGGACAGGGACAGGGCGGAGACAATTAAAAGGCAATTCCAGCAATGCGACTGCTTGCACCTGCCGACCAGATATCAGAGACAAACGACATTGTCAGCAATGAGCCAGTCCAGCATGATGATTACACTAGTCAGCGGGGGAAATGTTCTTATTTTTAGATAAGAAAATACTTTCAAAGCATAGTTATTTCCTGTTTATTATAAGTTATGTAAAAATAGGAATTTTCGTTAAAAGCCTAACCATTAATCTAGAATATTTCGAAGGCCTTTCAAACTATGCAATTTCATAAATAAAGTTTTTTTAAATATTACTAATTTGTTTAATGGTGGAACCTATAAGGAAATACATTTAAAATCATCTTCTGATCTTCTGATCATTATAAGAACTACATTTTGGCTGTGAACTGCATTTGCCTACAGCTGCAAGTCTTAAGGCTTTAATATAGAATATTTTTAAGACCTTTCAAACTATGCAATTTTACATATAAAGTCATTAAAAGCAGATTTATTTATTGAATAAAAGAGCCAATGGAGAAATATATTAAAAAAACCCCTTTTGCGTTTTCTAATCATTATAGAAACTCGATTTTTGTTTTTGAACTGCATTTGCCGAAAGCTTAAATATTTTTAGGGTTCTCCAAACTATTAAATTTTACAATCAAAGTCTTTCAAAATCTACTTATTTATTTTATAGTAGAACCTTTAAAGAACTACGTAAACAAATAATATTTTGCGTGTTCTGATCATTATAAGAACTTAATTTTTGTTCATGAAATGCATTCACTCACAGCTTTAAAATATTATTAGGGTCCTTCGAACTATGCAATTTTATAAATAAAATCCGCAAAAGTTGAATTTTTATTAAGCAGTATAATTTGTTGGGAAATAAACAAATGAAGGAATTATCTCTCGCGTTTTCTAATCATTAAAATACATAATTATGTGAAATACATTTTTCTGAATTGAAATTTCCTTTGCTGTCTTATGTTGTCTAGTGTAAAAATAGTAAAAATAAATGCACACATCGCACACATGCAGACGGACGCACTTCGAAATACTTGAGGCAAATTATGTTGGGTCTGGAAGTAACATATCTTTTCTATGTATTCTCTCTCTCATCGCATTTCCAAGGTGTTGATACTGGTGACAATGTGGAGCAGCTTCCTCCGGACCACCGCCTCTCCGCCTCCGATGATGCTCCTGTTCAATTTTAAGCTGTTAAGCCGCCGCCTGACGCCTGACAGGTGGCAAGAAGAATCGTCAAAGAAGGGCGAAGAATTGCTGCAGCAAAGACACAAGGCATTCTCCAAACACATTTTATCATAGGCGCGTGCTGGAATTAACAGGGGGATGACGAGGAAAATACTTAGAGACAAGCGATCGCTCTGACAACAAAGTACAAAAGAGAAAGCAAATTTCTAGATATTATGGAAAAGGCAACATAAAAACAAAGGTTTCGATACCATCGCTATATAATCGGTTATTTGACATTTACACTTTTTTTGGTTCTAAAATGTTTCCTCCTTTTATTGGTTACATAAAAAATTAAATCAAATTTCACCCCTGTGTCGCTGTGATTCTCAAATAGTTTTATCACAGTTACCATGAAAAGTGCCTTCAATCCTGGGGTATATTTTTTTTAAGGCTAAATAAGCACAAGGATGAAGTTTTATTCCTCTACCGTCTCTCTATAATTACCAATTAGTTTTAGCATTGCTGGAATAAAAATGGCTTATATCTCAGGGTATCTCAGAAAAACTGACAATAGAAGTTGTCTAATTCCAAACACAATTTAAAATACCTCCATTTTTATATCCAAGTTCCAGCAGAAAAGTCTAGGCTTCAAGGAAAATCCATCCGAGAAAACCTCGCCTCGATGTCTGGCTGGCAATATCAGAGTTAGCACCACAACACACTGAGTCATTTGCTGGTTAATTTGATTGCCACATTGCCATAGTTACGGCTAATAAAAAAAATCACCAAGATTTATGGCATTTAAATTTGCATCCATCCCGAGATGTGGCTGATTGCTACCATCCCGAGACAAAAGCGGATGCACAAATCAATTGTCGCTTCGGAAGGAGACCGTACACTCGTTACTCGTAAAATGAAGTCTTCAATAAAAGAAGTTTCCCCCCAGTGATTGCAATCAGCATTTCTTCGTGGTATATCTCTCTGTGCTTTTCTTTTTTAGTGTCTACCATCACTTTCATTCCAACACTAACAATTCGAAGTATACTTTGGTTGGATTTAGCTATAGGTTTAGGAAAATATATAGGCTCGAATAGGTATCCAATGAGCCGATCATGAGTCACTTACTTATTGTCATCGCCCCGACAATTGCAGGCATGAGATCCATAAGCTCTCTCTAATCTCTCTTTTGAAAAATATTTTTCATTCTATTTTCGCATCCCACAGTCATATAATAGATATCGAAAAGAAAAAAAAAGGAAGGGAGAGAGGTATTGAGTGCAAAATAATGACGGAAAAGCTTCTATTGAATTTTCTCAGCGTAAATTGCTTTGATGCCATGAATCACATGGATGATTGATGCATTTAATGGCAGAGGTATTTAAGGTATTTAATCTCGTTTATAATTTTAAACAGCCTGTATAAATTATTGTTGTTTGCTTTATTTTGTGTAAGATAATCGATAAATATCGATACATTAGGGTACATTTTGGAATTGAGTTTGTAAAACGGGTTTTTAATTATCTCAATTTAAGTAGAACTCGGTTTTTAGTCCAAGATGAAACCTCTTAAGCCTCTTCAATACTTGTGAATCGATAAATATCGATATAAAGCTGAAAATTTCGATATTTTCGATAACTAAATCAAGATTCTGTTGTCATTATGCCACTTGATAAAGCTCCAGTGTCCGACCCCCCAAAGAGAATCCTCCCATTTCAGGTGGGCGAGGGCATTTGAACTTGGCCGATAACTTTTAACGTTAAGCTTTGGCCTCCGCCAGGGCTGTTTTCCCTCTCTCTTAGCTCTAGCTCTCACTCTCTCACACTCTCTCTCTATGTCTCCCTCTCTCTCTGTCTATGTGTCTTCTCACTGACTGAAACGATTGGGATATGTAAATGAATTAATCGTAAATAGCCAGTGTAACTACGAAAATGTTTACATATGCGTAAGTGGGTGTCGGCAACCCACACACTCGGCGCACACACCAAATACACTTGGAATAAAAAAGAGATGGTTGTAAAATATTTGTTCACTTTCTTGAAAACCCCAGAATTTGTTATATGTTTCATTTTAGGTTTCATAATAAAAGCATGCTTATTAAAATGCTAAAGCAAGCTTTTAGAATTTCATAAAATGAATTTTAAAATTATCGCTTTAAAAAACATCAAATTATGTAGTTTTTTTCTATTATTATCCTACTAATTTTGCGATTATTTCTATAAGAGATATGATATACATATCTCTGTGTATATTTGCGTGTTTCTGCCTTTATACTTTGTATATTTATGTTTGCTAAAATTCTTAATTAAAAAAAAAATTACAAGTATTTCATAAAGATATTTTAAAAACTGAGAAATTTTAGAAACTGACGGACAGTTAGACGAACAGGACAGAGCGAAGAACATACTGAAGGCTAGACGGTGGGACAGAGGAAGGGACAGAGGACAGACGGACAGACGGACAGACGGACAGACGGACAGACGGACAGACGGACAGACGGACAGACGGACAG
>JAEIIU010048023.1:0-32135 GCA_018874675.1 Drosophila baimaii | reverse complement strand
GGGGGGGGAGGGGGAAGTGCAAAGGGTAGAAGCAGAGCTATGCGAAAACCGCATAAACAACAACGTAAATAAATCAATGTAAACAATCGAAACAGTTGTCGGTAAATTGAAATTTGAAATGCAACGCTGCCGATGCCAATGCACTACTCAGAGCCAGAAACTATATCCACCCACTTTTTTTTCCCAGTGTGTGACAGCCGCAGAAACCAACGCCGACTACAAAACACATGTGTGGAAACCGACAGGCAAATAAAAAAATATAAAAAAAAAATACAAATAGTACACTCGTGATGACGACACTAACATCCCACATAGACATGAAGTTTGGCAACCTTGTCGACAAAAAGATTGGGGAAAATATTCAACAAAAAAACAAAAAAGAAAATGGCTAGAAGGAACGAATACAATAAGCGTTAATTGACAAATACGCAACACGGAAAGAAAAAAAGAGAGACTGTATCTGAACGCGTGTATGCCTCCGCTTGCAGGCAATATTTTGGAAGTACTCTCAACTGCCAATTAAACAGAGTGACTTCTTTTAGTCGAGGAAAAACTAATATAGATTCAAGGAGATACAGTAGAGGGAACAAGGAATAAATATCGAAAAGGTTTTATATTGAAAGTGTTTAAGAAGTGAGTAAAACTAAAGAGAATCTTATCAAATTTGAATTATTTTAAATAGAATAAAATGCAATATGGAAATTATCAACATTTTCTATATCTATGTATTATATTTTATTTCCTATTAACCGCGGATCAATAACCAATAGATCTAGCATAATTAGATCATTAGGAAAACAAAGGCTTACTGAATTTGAAAAATAACCAGCTCTTAAGAGAATTTTATGTAACAAAAAAAAAAAAGAACTCTGCACTCAGCTAATTAAGGCCATGCTGTAAGGAAACCACAGCATACCTTCAGCAATGTGTCCTTATCCAAGAGATAGATAACTTAATCATCACAGAAATCCATTACCATTGTCTGCCTAGAAAAACTTTTTAGCTTCTCCTAGATCCAGGGGAGCACACGACTTTTCCCCCAACCCGTTTCGTTCAGGACACAACCTCAACCCTTTTGTCACCGTCTTCCTGCTTGTGGGCGCCGACTGTGACACGTGTCATGTGTTGTTGTTATTCCTGCTCTAGTTGCGGCAGACAAAATACGAGTACAAAAGGACAAAAAGGGACGACAGGAGGAAGCTGGAATGGCAACGCATGTTTCGCCGAGGAGAAGAATGATGATGGAGCAGTGCGAAATGAACTGCGGCCAGTGGCGGGAAAACAATGGGGACGGCACGAGCGGGATCCGTCTCAGCATTTACGATTCTGATGAGGAATGCACTGCAAAAAATAGGAGATTTTTATAGCTACTTTAACTTACTGAACTGGAGAATAAGTTAAAGATATTTAACATACAATTTGAAAACCAACACTATCCTAAAACACCTCACAATGTATCTTATAGGTACTCTCGTTTCCTTTCCAACTTCGAAGTATTTAATACAATTAAAATATTATATAAATGTAGGTCACATCATTTTCTCTCTCTGTGTTGTCTGACTTTTCATGTATGTGTGCGGCAATCAAGAATGAACAATGAATGGCTGCCACAACTCTCAGCTCGGACCATGTCCAAGTGCCATGTACAACACATTGTTGGCTGCTCCATTCATTTCACACCACATAGATTTTATGTACTGAGGAAATCTTTGCCCGAAAACTTGGCCAATAATATAAAGTAATTAAAAACCACACAGACAGCAGGGAAAATCAGAGGGTATGGGGGGGAGGGGGCTGACTGAAGGCTAATCTGGTTGGACTTTTATTGAGGAAATTGTAGGATGGTAGGTAGAAAGCGAATGTTAATGTTTTCTGGCCACAGGATATGGCGGCACCTGTTTCCTTTGGTTCCTCCTGCTCCTCCTTTGCCTCCTCGATCTCATTTTCTCCCTTATTTTGGCTCATCCCTCTCTGGGTTCTCACTCTATGTCTTTCTCTCTCTTTCTCTAGAACAAACAAATTTTTATGATGGAATTACAAAATTTTAATGTTTGCTTGTTTGTAATTAAATTTTCTGTTACTGTTCTTGTTGTTGCTGTTTGTGCTGCCCTGTGGAAAAATTGGCAAAGGATATGATTGGGTTTGAAAAGAGAATGTAAAGAAATTGGAAAATAAAAATATATATGGCTTATATTTTATAATACTAATTAAATAATAACTTTGCAAAAACTAAAGGGGATTTAATGAATTTATTGTCTGAAGAAAACCTTAACGAATTTTCCAGTTTTAATAAGTAAATAGACTTTTTCAAAAATCGAGGGTATTCAGTGCCTGTACTCTTCAAAATGTCCTTCTCTTCCCTGCTGTTTTTTTGTTGTTTTATGTGTGACTTTTATGGGCGTGACACGTGAGCTATTTTTATTACCCTGCCAGCGGAAGCGGAAACAGCAGAGAGCAAAAGGCAAGGGAGACAGGAAGGAGGCGAAACAGAGCAAGGACAATGGCTGTGACCTTTAAACTTTTAATTACACAACTGCCCAGGCGGCATAGTAAATTTTTAATTAAACCAAATTGCCTTCGAATTGCAGGCTGAACAAAAGGGACAGGTTGTGCAATAAGTTTAAGGTAATTTTAGACCAATTACTATGAGTTCCAGCAGCGATTCCAATCAATTATATAAGGAACTTGAATTGTTTAATATTATTTATGGAATATGTTTCAGATATGTATTTGACATACAAACTATTTCGATTATCGATATGCAATCGATACGTACTTATATGTGGGTCAACGTCTAGTTTAAGTGAATTATAACTTTTACTTTGCCTCACTTTTGTTCTACTTTTCTACTATATATATTTTTTTTTGTGTCCGAGTGTGACATTTGGCAAAGTTTTGCGGCCCCCAACTTATCCACTGAATCAACATTTATATTGGCGCGTGTGAGCGGGGGAGGGGAAAATGACTCAAAGGTTCAATTCAGCCAGTCAAGCGCCGAAACAGAACAAAAACTTGAGAGCAGGAACCGAGGCAGTGCCAGACTAACGCAAAACTGTCAAAAGTTTATTTCGCTTTCTTTTTTTTTTTAGGGGTAACAATAAGTTAAACTTATCCCTGGGTTATCCCACAGAGCTGCGGCAGCGAAAAGGATTCGTTGGGAACTGGGAGCTGGGCACTGGAAACGCAATCAGCCAAGTGAGACAACCTAATCGACTGACGGACATTGCTGAAATGTCTGAGCACACAGAAGAGGAACTAGTGAAGGGGAAATATAGACTCGGAATTTTGGGACTCGCATAGCCGAAATGCCTCCAAGTCATAGGTGGAGCCGACTGGAAACTGTCCGTGGGCTACAAAGAGGAGAGTAGAAAGGAGATACAGGACAAAAGTGTCAAGTCTTTACCTTATTTTTAAGCCTCTGTATTTGTAGAAATAATATTTAATTTTTGCACTCTATTAAATGGTTTTATAAATATACACGATTTATTTTGATTTTTTTCATACAGTTAATTACAATATTTGGTTTCTTATGTTGGCTGCTTTATTGTAATTATTTTGTATCATATTTTAAAGACCAGCATTCTTCAACTAATTTTTAGAAATTACAAAATAATTAAGGCCTTCAAAGAACACATTACTCGAACCCAATTCCACGAACAAAAATACCTCGAACTTTAATTAAAATTCCCGCTTTGTATACTTATTATTTAACCCATTCCCCCAACTGAAGGTAGAAATTTATTGAAGCCCCCCCGAGTAATTTAAATGACACATGCCAATTATTTGCTTGCATTTTTTATGACATTCGACCTGGCCAAGCTTTGCAATTGCATTTTCCTTTGACCTTATGTACAGATTTCTGTCACAGGTGGGGGTTGTTTAAGGTCCTTTGCCTCCCAGGTAAATTATTTAAGTTGCTTCCGCTGAACAAAAACAGAAAGAATCAAAAAGGAAGAGCACAGATAAAGCAAATTTGTAAAATCAACAAAATGAATGAGGCTTTTCCATTGTTCGGATTATAAAATCCCTACATGACTGACATTACCATCATCATCAACATCATCATCATCGATGACGGTATTGTCAGCGATGACAGGGCCAACAATCAAGGACATGCAGCTCGAAAAGGAGAAGGAAAAAAAAGGAAAAGGGACCAGCCAGAGTCCATATTCCATCTCGACTCGCTCTGTTAAGCGCCAATTATGATTGGCTTCCTTGACTCGCTCTTTCATTCAGTCGATTCTTATTCAAAATTAAAGGCAATTATCCTTGTTCAAATAGGCAGAGCGCTGCTGACGACCTTGAGCGCAATTCCCAGTGCGATTACATGCAGAGGGAAATGGGAAAACGATGTAAGAAACAAGCTGAAAGAATTGAAATCGAGATTCGCAATCAAGGGAAAACGTAATTATAAAAAATGTAAGCAACAAGATTATTATTTATTATATTTTTATGTAATTTATTTAAGTTTCATTATCCCCAAATATATGACGAACTTTACTGGCTTTAAGTAAGATTTTTATCTATATTTATTTCTGTAACCGAATAGGTAGCAGAGGCTCCTAATAGTATATATAATTCTCTTTGTTATCTATTTGAGGAAAAACTTTAATTTTTCTGCTTGTCGAGTCAAGCGCTACAAATTTAATTTCCCTTTGACCATTGGGTGATTTTGCTGTTGGATCTACATTTGTTTCTGTTTCTGACCAGGGCTAAATTGGGGATTCCATTTCTCACACTCTCCAAGGCACTAAGTTTTGCGGCTGCCTCTGTGGCATTATACTCGACTACATTTTGTTAGTCTACGAAAATATGCTGAATTTAAAATGGGCGAGTGCTTCTTGGCATATATTCCTTTGATTTTTGGCCGCAAAACCGCATTATTTTGGTTTTCAACTAGCATGTTTCATGTCTCCTCCTCTGGCGGAGGAGTCCTTCGAGTGACCAATTGGAAAACTTTCCAGGCGCCCTCTTGTGAAATTTCAAATTCATTTATCACACACGAATGCATGCGAGAAGGCGGGAAGCGGAAAATAAGGAAAATAAAGGGAGAGAAGCAACCAAGTTTGCCATCAAACAAATTATAAACCAGTTTTAGCAAACTGCTCCATTATTAAGTTTCTGCTAATTGAAGAAAATTTCTGTAATTGATGAAGTTTGCATGTTTTTGTTATATACATTTTTCTCTGTTGCAACAACTGAAAAAAGAGACGTGTACTTTGAGTTTATGTAGTCTGTGTTTTACTACTGATTTTAAGGGATTGTTTGGCATATTTAATTGTGATTTTAAAGCTATACCACTTTTTATAGAGATAGTTATTAAAATATTGTTACCAATAGTAGCTAGATATTGTTATATATGTTGTGTAATAAAAGGAGTGTTAAAATTAGTGAAAATTCCTTACTATAATAGCATGTAAATATTCCTTACTATTTCAAGTAAAAACTTAAGTAAGTTACAAAGAAGTTAATCTATTAGTTTACTATCTCTTCTCAGGCCAGCTTCTCAGAAGCAATCGCAAATTCCAGACCCAAGCAAATCACTCAAATTCCACACTCAACCCATCGGGTAAAACCTCAAATTCAGACTGCAATACTCCAATGGGCCTGTTTGCAGCTGTTTGGTTTTTGGCCAGGAATCTGGGGGCTTCGGGCTTGACTCTGGTGGTTTCCTTAATTAAAATGTCGTCAAAACAATACAAATTTTGTCAACTGCAGAGTGGGTACTCGAGAGGGTGACAAACAGTGGCGTCAACACTGGGGGACCCTGGCTGATGTTTGCCGAGGTGGGAGCCATCTTGAGATTGCCTGCCCGCCTGTCTGCCTGCATGGACGACGACCACACATCGATGGCTGACTCAATCAAAGGACTCACACAAAGGACACACGCAGAAGGACACATGTGTTCATATATGTCTGCTCTGTAATTAGCTCATTTATGTTGATTTCCTTTGACAATGCAACGAAAACATAAATTGCTCCCATTAATTCGGCTTATTCATTATGCAGCTCCCATCGCTCATTCGCAACCCGAAAACCAAAGTCATTCATAAATTTGTGGTTAGAATGTTATCGAGCAAATGTCAAATGATGCGGTCACCAGCTGTTAAGTGCATTTCAAATTCTCCCACAGATGGAGCTGTGTGCGAGTGCGGATAGTTGGTTTTGGTGAATAGAATTTAATTCGAATTTTTGGGGTAAGCTAATTATAGCTTAATAGTGGATTTCTCTTTGGCCAAAGCCGCCATAATTACAACGAGCCCCATGCTGGGAATATAATTAATTTAAATTGTTGTTTCGTTTTTTTTGTATTTATTTTAGGGCAACTTAATAGGAGTACAGAACTTGGTTACAAACATAAATCTCTAGAGTTAACATATAACATAAAATGTGATATCATAAGTCTTGAAAATGATTTCCAATGAATATTTTTGACCAATTTAAAGTTCTTCCAGTTTAAAACTCTTTCTAGTCTTTTTGAAACACTCTTACTTTCGCTTGACTGCATTTAATTTCGCAGATAAGCCACCTGGATTAAGCGAGATCCCAAAGGGCACATGAAAACCCTTCATTAGTCAGCGCTCTCCTTAAATATTTCCTCTCTTCAGCCACTCTTGAAATGCTTTAAAAGTTGCAGCTTTTTCAGATAGAAAACGAACGGCGGTTAGATGGAAGGAAGCGAGATAGGGAAAGCCAGCGTAGATTTAATTAACATTGAAATGGTTTCAATTACGATGGGAATTAGCTGAACTTTTCAGCTTCAACTTGGGTGAGGCGCCAGAATGGGGACACTTGTGTATTAGCTGCACTTTGGCGCAACTTCTCGACTCTTAAATCGAGTATGTTGAAGCTGGAAAATGGGATGAAAGGGGATAAGCTCATAATGGCAACTATGTAAGCCGTGAAAATGGAGGCCTGAGGTTACGTATTCATAGGAGAACTTGTTTATGTTTATACAAACCTATTTTAACAATTTTATTTATGAATCTAATGAGCTATTTCCATATTTATAATCACCTGTATTACTCATACGCCATGTCTTACCAATGCCTTTTTGCTGAAAGGTATTCTCTGCTTCATTTTAAATAATGAATATTTAAAGGTTAAAAAATCCTCCCCAAAAAATATATTTCCCCATCCCATAATTTTCCCTCCCTTCGCAATAAATACAAAATACTTAAACTGCAATTGCGTTGCGCATACGCCATGTGTGCCGTGCCATCATCATCCCCGCACCCATCATCATCATCATCATCATCGTTTTCTACTGCGTCGTCGTCGTCGTTGCTTAAAACAATTAGAAATGCAACATTGTTTTAATCTCTTTCGCATTTAACGCAAATTGCTTAGCATTAAGGCGTTTGCCAAAAACACCCGCAAAAGAGCAGCAAAGGAAACATGCCGAGAGAGGGAGAGAGAGAGAGCGAGCGAGAAAGTAAAAAGAGTGAGGAAAAATAAATGAAGAAAATTCGGTGGAAAGCGAACACAGCGCTTGAGGTTTTCGCTACTCGCTTTCAGCTTAGACAGACAACGCGAGTGCAATAATTCGAATTTAAGCATTTTTTATGAGCTTCGCAGCCCCTTCTTTCTCCTTCTCTTTCTGCTATTCAATTGTAGCTTATCGCCGTCTCTCTGTCGCTTCGCCTCTGTTTTTTGCAGAGACTTTTGCATATGCAGATTTTCCCGCTTTTTGTATGTGAGTCGATGGAACACGAACTTGTTTTTGGGTTAATCAGTTGGGTTTGGTGCCACGCATTTGTGGTTTGGCTAAAAGGGAAATAGGAAACCTTTGACATTGCGGTTGGCGCAGCGCTTAAAGGGTTTACGAAAAATTATGATGCACTTGAACTATATGAAAAGGACAAACCACTTGTCTTTCAAGCACACAAAATGAAAAGAAAGCGAAGGAATAAGCTTAAGTCCTAAATGGTTGGTAAAGTAATCAAAATTTTCTCAATATATTTTGTGCATCTACCATCTACGTATTGGGAAATTGGAAACCTTTAATCTCGAATCCACCAGCACAAGAAGAATGCTCTCTCTAAAAATTAACCATGTTTAAACATACCAGCATACTTTATGTTTCTTTATACCCCACCATAAATTCCAAAAATGTTTCTAGCTATTTTACTCATCTCCCCACGCTTTCTTTCTTTATCCCCCCTCTCGGTTATGCGCGTAGTTTTTCCTCAAGAATTTTCTTTTAATTTGTTTGAAGCGCGGACTCGCTCACACGCAACTAACCTCGTTAAGCGAGCTGAGCTGGCGGAGTGCCACCTGCCCATCTGCCACCTTTTCACCTGCCTGCAAATGCCGCATGCCACACACCTGTCCTGACTCCTGGCTGAGCTGCCAGTTGCAAGTTGCCTTACTCAGCAGTGCTGCACACATTGTTTAGGATAAGTAAGGGTATTCTTCTAATAATAATAATAAGGAGTATCTGAAAAGCTGTTGCGGCTGCAATATTTCAACCTTATCTTAACTATATTTAAGAGATATTTTACCCACATTTTATATCCTTTAGATGGCAACACTAGTGCCAGCCTTGGCATTAACACTTGCCATGTTGGCCAAAAGCTCTCTGAGTTCTCTCCAGACCCACAACCTTGGGCGGACTTATAGAATGCGTGTGTGCTTGTGTGTGTGTGCACCAATTAGTGTTTGCCAAATGCTGTTTGAGGGCAAAATAGGACCAGAAAATGGCCGAGCCAGGAAAAGATTTCGATATTACTTAACGCGGCCTTTGATTTCGTCGAGGTTGATGGATTTCCGTCTATTTCGCCTTCGTTTTGTGCCCCATAACATTTATTTATACATTTATTGCTTGGCACAGCAATCAATTGCTGAGGCCGAGAATAAATAAAGCTTAATTGCGCAGGACTCTCTCCCACAGAGGGGGGCGGGGGGCAGTGGGCGATGTGGGGCGGAATTCGGCATGCGGGCACACAGCGAATACCATTTAAAGGTTATCCCCGGCATTATTTTATCAAAGGGAATTAACACGCATAACAACAAAAGCAATAAGATCGACAGTGCTGCTTTTGTTCTCTTATCAACGCTTGCAGCACGCAGCGACACTGAAAGAAATTGGGACAGCAATATGCATATAACTATGTTAATGCAATGAAAAACATGAAGAAATTACATTCGATTTTATTCACATCTTCAAGTGCATTCAAAATTATGTAAATGGTAGATTTGATTTTAAACTATAAAATAATTCAACAATTTTACAAGAGAAATCTATTTTAAACCATATAAGATTTTCCTGCATTTATTGAGTATTTTTTCTTATATTTACCTTCAAGATTCTGTAATTTTTTTCGGTGCAGCGAGGTCACCCGCATTGCGTGTGTGTGCAGTTAACGCAGCGTGGCTTCCAAAGCCCAGGGCCAAAAGCCCCCCAACAGTAGTGGGGTCAGCAATAAAAGCTCAAATAAATATTGACACCCCGCCTCTATTTCCACCGCTCAATGTGCACAGGCAAATGTGCACCTGTCATGGAGCTGCTTTGGTTCAACGGATTTGTCTTTGGCTTAAACACTTTGTAGTTTCGGGCTTAGAAAAAAGCACAAAATACACGAATGTCCGATGGGGATTGGGCCATCCGCATGAAGGTAAAACAATGACCGCACGATAAGGGTCAACAATCGATATATATTCCTGGCCAAAGTGTTTAATAGAAACTTTAAGTCAGCCTGGATTTTAGCGGGATCTTATATTAATTTGTTAAATTATTTAAAGCAATGTGACACACAATTTTCCCTAATATTCCTAAAAAATAAATGCTAATATAGTTTTTATTTATTTTAAAATAATAATAACATACATTTATATCTATTTAAAATATATATATTTAAATAAAGCGCTTTCTTATATATATGCATTACTCATCCGCCCCGTGTGACAAGTGCCAATCTTCAGTAAATTTGCCACAATTTATCATGTTTCCCGGGGAGTATCCTCTTCGTATTATTTTTTTTTTAGCAACTTTAGATCATACTTAAGATGTCATAAACAGATACACCCCGCCCCTTGAACGCCCACCAAAAGGTAGGGGCGTGGCCACCAAGGCCATTGGCCATGTGTTATGTGGATATCCTTGTTTCGGTCCGCTACAAATTGATCATAATCTGTAAGCCATTTATCTTGCCAACACAAGCATCGGGAATGGATCTGAGTCTGTTAGGCGGGCTGGCAGGATGGGCTTCGAAGGGGATTGACGGCGGCGGTAGCGGCAGCGGCGGCGACGGCGGCGGCTTAAGATGAATGACCAGAGATGCTCATCGCACGATTGGGCAGCAGCATCCTCGCCCTGAATGACACCGTCTGAATGGATGGCTTTGTTCGAATAGATGAATTGCTCGGCACACACACACCCAGTCTGCATATCCTCCTTTGACCTACAAACCGATTTGTTTCGGCTGTTTTTGTTTTTTTTTCCCCCTGTTGTTTTGCTGCGGCGGCTATGTGCTAATTTGGCAATTTGTTTATCGATTTCGGTTTTGGCTTATTTGTTGCTCCGCAGCGTTAAGTGGCCAATAATCAAAATCACTTAAGCCAATATGTTTTCGGTGGGTTGAAAATAGACAGGGGATAAGTTTGATAACGAAAAATGGGTGATGTTATTTGCTTTAAATTTATTTTCACAAATTGTTTAACAAGCTGGCTAATGTGATGGGATTTTAAAGTATATTCTGGCTTTATATTAACAGTAATTGTTTAAATATGTATTAATTTAGATATATATATATATTTGTATAACATTTATCATTAAATTATCAAGATTTAATATCTCATTTCTAGGCTTTCCTTTTTAAATAAGCTGTAAAAAAAGGTTCCACAAAAATACAATACAAGATAAAACCACGGCTAAAATAAAGTCATTATTCCACTACATTGGCTGCAATTTGCGTTGTTTTTCGTTAGCGTCATGCTGTGTTTATGCCCCCTAGGGTTGCCAAAAGGTTAGACAACATGTTGACTGCCACACGTCGATGCCGCAGTTGTGCCATTTCTGTCATTTCTGCCATTTGCGATTTGCCACTTTAAGTCGCAGCTCCTTGACCCGGTCACAGCCTTTGCCACATTTGTGCGACACAAATTTGTGGCTGGGAAAAACAAAGTAATATCGCAAGAGGGTGGGGTGGTGATGAGGGGGGGAGCGAGAATTCATTTTATGGGCACGCCATGCACATATTGATCAAGTGACAGGCGGCTGAGTGACAAACAAACTGGGTCTCTGCGTCTCCTATGCTTATTATGCAAATATGCAGGCCAAATTGATTTGCTGCGGGGGCGGACGGAAGGTGGTTCCCGCTTGGAAAACAAAACGCGGCGTATGCGCAATTTCACCCTCAACAACAAAATTCACCGCAAAATGTATGCAAATATCTGGCATACATAGTCCTGTATACGTAAGCGGCATACGGAGGCATACGCCGCGAAAACAATATAAGGAATTGCTAGGCGCAAAATTGAAAAGAAATTGAAAATACATTGTACATATACATATATATATATATGCAGATATATCGCACAGCCAGCGGGCATCACCTGAGTGACTGTGTTTGCGCTGGCTGAGAAATCTCAGATTAAACTAATTTTTGGCTTGTTGCATTGGCGCCAGGCTACCGGAGTTGCCTTTGAATATTTAATAAGCCCACAAAGAAAGGCAGTCAAAATACGGAAGGAACAACAAAGGACATACAAATATAGTGAAACATGGATACACTTTTGTTTAAAAAGGAATATTATTTATCTTCATAATATATAATATTTATATTATTAGAAGGACTTATAAGAGAAACCTTCTTGTTATTAATTAGACAGAAATAAATTATGTTCTCTCTATATTATATTCAAACAAAAAAACATATGTATTTATAGCATATATATTTGCTATAACACACATCTTGGCAGCTACAATCAGATGTTGTGGGACTGAAATCATATTAATTTTGTGCCAAAATGTCGCTTTCCTTTTTTTATATTTATTTCTTGCCATTATTAAATACTCAGCAAATGCCACGACCCAGTTTCAGACTTTCCCAAAAACTTCAAAGAAAAATGCTGAACGAAAAACTTGTAGAGCACAAGAACACACACACACTTCCTCCCACACACACACTCATACACACACACACTCGATTGTCCTGAGGGAAATATGAGAGAACGCGGCGGCAAAGCGGAAAAAGCAAAGAGCCAAGGTGAACACAACTTCCACTCGCAGGTCGCGGTCGTGGGTCTCTTTTAGCCATGCCCGTGGCCTCTCGCCGGGCTGGCATTTTCATGGCCATAAAGGGACCAAGGCTTATACACGAAAAGAATTTGTACACAAATTATTGAACGCACAGACGGCCACAGTGCGTTCCGGGAGTGTAATTCAGTTTGTCAGCGCAACAGATTTCATCTGTTTGGGTTATTCTACAGTTGGTAAGGTGAGCTTACGATATTGTTATAATTTTATATTACTGCAATTATATAAAATATTGATATAAGGGTTAGGCAATTTTTGTATAATTTCTGGGATTAACCTACTTTAAACTTACTTAACTTACTATAATTTTAACAGTCAGCTTTTTCCCTAATTTTCTTAGTTACTCTTGATTTTCCCCAATAGCTTCTATATTTTTGGGAGACACTTTCTCCCTGCGTTGGCTACAAAAACTTTCCTCGTCGCAATGTGTGAGATCGCGACCCATAAATAAATTTGCGACAAAATAATTATAAAAAAAAAGAAAGAAAGAAAAGTAAAGCACAAGCATGGCCATAAAACTAGACACTTTTTCGATTACAACTTTTTGGCTCGCTTGGAAATAGAAATAAAATTGGTCAGCCATTGTGCCACGCCCCCATGTCCCATATCCCGTGCGAATGCGTTTGCCTTCCTGTCCGTTTTTGTCTTTCCTATTTGTCCGCGTCCGTGTCCTGTGACCACCTACACAATTTCAACTTAATGACACAACAATCACGAATGCCATAAAACATTTTTCATGCTCGTGCTACCACGTCCACATACATACACTCGTAAATTCGTATGTACATATGTATGTATGTATGTATATGTATTTTGGATTTTCAAAACTATTTCCCTGGACTGCCAAGCGAAACGCAGCAAATTTGGATGTCTGGCTGTTAGCTTTTTGGCTTCCATTTCGGGCCTGCTCTCCCGGATGGCTCTTGCTGGTGATTTTTCGCTGATTTCACGCTTGATACCCTTTAAAAATAATAAAATACGACTGGACAGTGGCTTGACCGAAGATTCAGGCTATTATTTTCATTCTGTCTGCCTTGATAAGAGAGTGTTTAATGCTTCAACTTTATTCCCATTAATATATATTATTTATTGTATTCTTATATGTGTGTATACTTTTTGTATTATACGATATAGTATCTTTCTTAATGGCTTTTTGGTTAATTTGGTGTCTGTATAATGTGTTAAAATAAATAAATGTAGTTATTCAACTGAGACTTTAAACAGATATGTTTATTTTGGGCCTTTGCATAATACTTAAAGAAGAAAATGGTTTTTTAATGATGAATTATGTGAACGTTGGAATTTTGTATTATAATCTTTATATTAAGAAACATTGGATAATATGTAACATAATAATATATAAACAAATAATTTTTTGCACTTTACAAAGAAGAGAAAATGTAAGTCCTGAGTATAAATATTGTGAAAACCACTTTGCATAATTACTAGCTTGGTTAAAAAATTAAAACATTACATTTTCCGACACTCCTCTCTTTCTTACTCCAAAACTCATCATTTAAAAAATTTAATTAATATTCAAATCAATCTCTGAAACCAATATCTCTAGTACACTCAGATTCTACTCCTTAACGGATTTCCTCTCACTTCCTTGTTTAGATTTTAGATATTTTTTTTCTCCTGCCTCCCACCACCTGCAGAAGTTTTTCTATTATATTCAAATTAAACTTTGCCCCCTGCCCCTTGCTGCCAGGTGAGGCAGAGCTGCTGCTGCTGCTGCTGCTGCTGTTCCGGTTGCCCCGGGTTGGCAACGAATTTGTTTTATTGCGGAACGAACAAAATGTTGCACACGTTAGATATTTGATGGCTGTCTGCCTCTAATAGGACTGGTAGCCGTGACTTGTGGCACGTTCCGTCATTAAATTCAGCAAACGGGCCTGGCTCTTAAAAGCGCCATTAATACGTGGCCACAGCCTGCTCGGCCTCGGAATTCTACCATTTATTTTGTTCATTTAATAATAAATTTCTCTGCACCTGAGCCGGTGCCAGTGGCGGAGGCGGCGGCGGCGCCTTGTGCATTTTAGCAAGTTATCAAGTACTTGACTGTAATTCTATTTATGGCTGCATTTGCCATGCCGAGCATTTCTTGGCCACGAGCGAAGAAAGGGACCAGGAAAAGGCCAGGCCCCGAACAGGACAGGCCTGGCAAAATGGCGGCGGTTCCGGCGGGAATAAGTGCGCTTCTCGGCCGGGCATCTGGGGAATCGAATTGCAGGAAGCAGCGGCACATTCTCCGGGGCTCTGTCCGCAGGAAATTAAAATAATGAAATTTACCAAGTTCCCAGAAGTCCCAGGGAGTTGTAGTAAATATTTTGCAGCGAATTCGTAGATTGCACTTTCCGCAAAATAACTAATACTTGGAGCGTTACAATATATTTTCATTATTATTTATATCCTTTATATATTACATAATAAAATAATAATAAATTAAAGCCACAGGAAAATAAATACTTCACAAATTAAATACATTTCTTAAGTCTTTAGATTATATTTAGAAAATTCCTTTTTTAGGAAAAGAATGAGTAACAAACTCCTGAAAATATCTGTAGATTTTGGGGCGCCTGCAAGGGATATTCCCTGTTGGCCAACTCTTTGCTTTAGGCCCCAAGGCCGAGAAGCCGCAGGCTGCTAATGTTGCTGTGGCAGCTGCAACTGCTGAGGCTGCAATTTAACTGCCTTTTTTCTCTAATTTCTCAGCAGTTGGCCATTTTNGGGGGAAAGGCGGGAAAGGCGGGAAAATGCGGGCACATGGAATGGCAACCAACACAGACATAAAAGACTGGCAGCGTCAGAAGTTTATTTAGTTGGCGAGGCGGCCATGCCCCCTAACACAGGGACAGGGACGCCAAGAGAGAGAGAGAGAGCTACACACTGACAGCCGTCGTCCATATTTCTTATTGATTTATCTGTTAATTAAAATTCTTAGCACGTAACTGGGTGTGTGTGTGTGTGTGTGTATGGGTTGGGCTGTACAGCACGAAGATGCTCCTATATATGTATATTCCGTATAAAATGGTGCTGCAGCACCCACACTCGCACACTCGCACACTCGCACACTCGTAGAGCGAGACAGGCGAACACGAAATGCATTTCAAATGCTTGTCTTCAAATCGCAATGCCAATGTCTCTGTGTCTGTCTCTGTGTGTGGGTGAGTAAGACATACGGGCTGCCTTTTAATTTGATCAAATCACACAGACACACACACACACCAACGGACGAGTGTTTGTGGGTAAAAGGGAGGAGTGTGAGTGCCCCCCTCAGTTGTCGTCGCATTTGATTTGATTGATTTCTCAAAAACAAAAACCGAACGCAACAATAAATAACTTTGCTGCACAACTTTCATCTGCTGACAATGCAAAGTTGTCAAACCAAAGAAATAAAAAAAGTTTACCTCACTTTCTGTGGTAAAGTGATGAATACCCTGCACTTAAAACACTAGTAAAGATTCTGATCTTCAGATACTTTCATATTTTAGTGAGAAAAGGAAATGCTTTGAAAATATTCTACATTCATTTTAAAATTCTTCCAAAATATATAAAAATTTCAATCTCATAATTTTAAATCATACAAATTCTATGTAATTACAATACATTAAACATTTGCCGATAATATTTGTATTTATTGTTATTATTAATTTTTTTTGTTCTTATAAAAATGGTATTCTCAAAGTATTTTATTTCAAAAAATAAGTGTTCTTTTAAATATACATTAATTTTCACTGAAAACTCTTTTAAATCTAAATCAAGTTTACAGCCAAACGATTAAAGGAAATATAAAAATTATTCTTCCATTCCTTAGACCACTTTTAGTTTATTTTAGGTATAATTTAAAATTAATTTAAATTGTAGAACAAAATTATATTAAGATCTAATATTTTCCTTTATAAAAACAACTGCATGAAAGGGAAACTTTCACTTTGTCCTTTCACTAATTCAGTAAAACTCTACTCGAATTACTTTCCACCTTCCATTTCCACCTTCCACTTCCACCTTCCTCAGACATTCCCAGGCAATCGCAACTTTGGACAAATATACAAATTTCGGAATCCAGAGACCCAAGACCAACCGGCAGTGTAGAGCGAGAGCTATCTATGGCCGCATCTACGAGTTGGCCGAGTTGCTACCAAAAAGTGACACAGACAGGCAGACGACAGAGACATAAGCATATTACAATATTACACTGTCACCGGAAATGGCTGTAACGCCAACAACAATCTGCAGAAAACAGGAACAAAAACCAAAAAAAAAAACAGAGGAAAACTGAAGGGAAAATGAAAGAAAAAGGCAAGCAGATTGTATGCGACAAATGTGAGATAATGTAGCTGGTGAGTGGGGACCTGGATGCGGGATGGGAACCAGCCAGTCAGTGGGGCAGGGGTGGGGTGTGGGATCCCCTGAACCGAAACCGAACCCAAACCAAACCGAACCGAAATAAAGACGGCCTGTCTATGTCTGTGTGGCATTATTTTAACATTTTATGCTGGCACAACGAAAATCTGACAGTTGACTAGCGCAGAAAATATGCTCACAGGGATATGGATATACATATACAGGCATATATGTTTGTGTTTGTATGTGTGGGGTAATGTGTGGGGAAATCGGGGGAAAAACTGCTGCCGGAAACGAGGACGAAAAGTGTTAAAAGAAGCCGAGCGGCATGAGGCATTCCTTTTGTGCCCGGGCGTTGATATTCAATCAGCGGCACTCATATATTCATCATCATCATCACCGGCAACACCAGCAGCAGCAGCGCCATAGCGCTATCCCCACGTCCCCAGATCCCCAGATATGGCCCTATATATCCCCATATCCCCCTGCCGGGACCCACCTAGGCCATCATAATTGGTGAACCAGCTCACGTAGTGAATCAGTGATGAATGTTTTTATGCTTATTGTTGAGTTCACTGAGCGAAATGAGTTGTTTGTCTGTCCGCCAGTCTGTCCGTCCGTTCGTCTGTCTGTCCGTTAGTCTGTCCGTGTGCTCACGTATGTGTCAATGTGTGGGCATTAGCCAGGCTCTGAAGGTGGGCAGTGGGGCGGTGAGGTTGGTGTGTGTAGTTGCCGTGGGAGTACCAACAGCACGTGTGGCCTCTACAAGTAAAATACAAATATTGATATAGATTTGATCTGCCATGCATTCCGAGCAGTCAGCATGGCCTACGCACACTAATTATAATAATTATTGTTAATTTTCAAGATTAATTAACACTCAGTAAGGAACTAAAATAGAGAATACAAAAGACTTGACTTGAAGTAAAATTAAAATTATAAGTAATTTAAGGTTAGCCAAAACGAGCGTCTCACAGACTTGAGAATTTTCGGGGCACTTTTCTCATTAACTTTAGCAGTGCTAATGTTTAAAGATGGCTAAAGGGGGAAATTATGAGTTCCCACTTACTATTGAGGACTTAAGTGGAGCTTGGGTTTCGTTGGAATTATATTTCAACGATTTGCAATATATATATTGCAGGTTAATTATTTTAAAAGCATATTTACCTACTTATTTCTTCAAGCAATTAAGTATTTAATATTTCCATATATCAGTTCCTATTAATAACTATTAAATAAAAAAATGCATTTATATATTTAATTATATATCCCCATAACCCTCTCCGCTCATTGTCTTCTGTTGAAACCCATCCGGAATTGGTTCATAAAATAGTTTTTTTAATGTTTTTCATAAAGCAAGCTTTCCCTGTCATATATTTTTTATAAACGGTTAAAAAAATATGCATTAAATATATTGTATGTTGATATGATATAATGACACCCAACCTCTCCCCGAATCCCACAAATGAATTGTTCTATTTTCAATGCCAATCAATTACTTTTGCACTTCAGGAACCGCAAACGATTGAAAATATGACTAATTTAAAATAGTTTTTTTTTTTTTTGCAGCCAGGCTCAAGGGCTTCAAAGAAACCGAGAAAATAAAAGCCGCAAAGCGACTGCCAGGGCTGCCACCGCAAAGCACACAACACCTCACATGCCCGTGCTGCAAGCCCCAGTAGCCGCAACTCTGCTGCGGCTGTTGCATTCCGTACTGCGAATTTCACCAAAACGGCAATTGAAATTATTAACATTCATAGATGAATGACAGTCATCGAGGATGTGGTTCGCGTTTCGCTGGGTTCCAGGGGGGGCCATAATAAATTAGGTTGATTGCTGTGGGGATTCGCAGACATGCATATATGCAGGGCTTCACGCCCCCTCAATTGGCTGCGATTACTTTTCCCATTTTCCTGCGGGGTGTGTGTGTGTGTGTGCGTTTTTTTTCCTCTATTTTCCTGTTGGCTTGCCCGGGGAAAACTGTTTGCGTTGCGGCCCCTCGAGTTGCTCAAAAAGCAAATCAACTCTTTGAGTATTTGATTACCAGTCTGGACGGCCGCTTGGCCATCATCAATTATTCGTTTGGAGGGCAAGTGGAAACGTCATCAGCGGCGTCGAGCCTTCGGGCCATATAAAGCAGGGGGGGCAAGGAACGGCGACGGCGACGGAGAGCAACAATTGCAATAATTAGCGGATGATTTAAAACCACCAGTAATCATCATTACCGCTGTCGTCGTCGTCGTCGTTGTCGTCTCCTCATCCTGTTCATTGCGCTGAGAGAAATTATCAAAGGAATAGGAGTAATTAGACATCATTCTGAGAGAGGAATTCGATGAGGTCAAGCGGAATATGGAAATTAAAATGTGTCCTTAGGTCCTTTCATATTAAATAATATTTTATCATAGAAGAATCTGCATCATGTCTTAAATATTTAATAGATATACCCTATATTCCTTTCTGTATTTAAAATAAAGTATCTGTGATATAATTTTAAAATAATTTAAACAAAGGATTAATGAAGTTTCCCTTAAATTAGTATGACACATATATAATTAGCCTAGTTCATTTGGTTCAGTGTACTGTCATTAACAAAAGCAAAGGACCAGAACCGAACCAAGCCGAATGAACAACGGGACAACCGACAGGACACACCGCAGGCATTTCATTTCAGCTCGTGAAATTTTCAAGTGAAAATTTCGTTGCGGCTCTCGCTAATGACGATAAATTGCGTCGCCATCGCACGGGCCACTATAAATAAGTTGCGCTTGGCTTGGTCCGACTTTTGACCCCGATTTAGGCCAGGAAGGACGAGGGGAAAAGGGATCACGGGGGAGAACAGGTGCAGCCCATCAGCGAGCGGCTTAAAAATGCTGCGCAATGCGTTTCCATTTCGCAACAGAATGTAATTTCGATTTATCAAATTTCAGCCGGAAAGGGCTTAACTCTTGGGTAACAGGAAGGAAGGTAGTTCCTCCTTTTGAAATATAACTACAGTCACAGATATATATATAACTACAAATTATTATCCCTTAGTAATACCAAAAGAAGAGTTCATATAACTACAAATGTAATGCAATTTGGCTTGAAGTAAGTATCAACTACCCAAACCAAATCTAACAAGTTGATGCCCAAATGAATCAACGAATTAAATGAAAACCCTTTTCGCAGGACTTAATCGAGTTTGTCAACGATTTGAGGCATATCAATTAAGGCGACACAAAAGATAGCAGAGCGTAATGACGGCCTTTGTTTTCATCAATTTCCCTGGCCCAGTCATTCATCCAGTTGGTCATTGAGTCAGCCATTCAGTTGGGAGCCGCTCTTTGCCATTTGCCCTCGGTCCTTCTGTCTCTCCGACTGTCTTTCGGTCTGCCTGTCTGTCTGTCCATCAGTCTCTGTGGGGCTTCCCCCGCAGCTCTGGCTGATTTTATATATTCAAATTAGTTCGCCTTGCACGAGTGGCCCTCGAATGAGAGAGCGTACTGCTGTGATATTTCCCAACTACGGCTGGCTGACCAGGCAACCAGCCAGCCAGCCCGGCACACGGCACAAACCGATCCCATTCTATATGGCTCGGGGGTCGGTGGTCGGGGACAACGGGGGCTATCAAGTTGGCTGTGAAGTGCTTATCCTCAAATCAGTGACACTTGAATGTGCAGCACAAGTGACTGACCAAGTGGGTGACTGACTGACTGACTGGCGGAGTAGCAGAGCCGACAGCTTAGCTGATTTCCCGTCAAATGGGGCTTTTTCAATTACTTGTATATTGTATTGGATTAGATAGATAGATATAGAGACGGGTTGGTGTGGGAAACACCAGGGTTTTGAAACTCCTTAAGAAGGTGCCCAAAAATATGCTTCAATATTTAATAAGCAAGGAAGTTGGTGTGTCAAATATTTTATAGCATAATTTTTGACACATTTTGAAGGGATTTTAAACACAAGGTGATTTTTGTAGTACCCTTGAATGGCTAGAAGGCAATTAAAATCGTGTCTAAAAGTATGCTAATAAAAGCATTTAATTGAGTTGGAGCTGTTTATATATCATGGCATACTTTTGGGCACATGTTAAAAATATGTAAAATCATTCTTTATATGGTAGTTCTGTTTAGCGTATTTTTTTTACACGCAACAGTTTTAATTTTAACTTTTCTTTATCATTAAGACACCTCTCAATTGTAACTGGAATTGTATTGGGAAAATTTAATAGCATTTTCATAGTTTAATGGTTGAAACCCGAAGACANAACCCCTTGACTTGTTTATTTACAATTCTAATTTCCCTTGATTTGTTTTCAGATTAGGCCCTATCAGGCCAAAAGCAACTTTGTGTCGCCTTAGGAGGCCGTCAACACTGAGGAGGAGAGCGACCTAACAAAAGTGCGAAGACTTCGTTTCATTTATTTACTTTGCCCTTCGCCTGCCTGCCAACTGGAACTGAAACTGGCCAACAACTCGAGTGCTGTTTGTGTCCCTGATTGAGTAACTAAATAAAGCCGGCAGCTCTCTTTCCCTATTGCCCAGTTCCAGGAGATTTATGAATACAAGGGTTTCCATTGCATTGATGCTTAATCGTGGCAATTAAAAGCGGAAAACCTACATATTTCTGTGATGAAAATAAAATGTTTTCTAAGCCAATTCTAAGGGGAGAGTTAATTGTTTAATCCGAAAAATATATATTTATATAATATATCCCTTTTATTGTATTGTTTTTAGAATATTTATCATACTTTCGAAATCTTTTAAATACAAATACAAATATTTTTAATACACAAAATTAAAATAAACTGCATACTATTAATTTTAAAGAGGAATTAAAAAATTTGTATAATAAAACTTACCTAGCATTTTCGTATACTAATTACATTATGCTTACTAATTCAGTTATTAACACAAAAATCTCTCAATACGCCCAGCAATTAGTTTTCATTTTAATTAACCCTCCTAAGCTCATGAAAGCGAACTAAAAAAATAAATAAACATACACATAATGCAACCTCGTGCATGTAGAGGTCGAATCCACATAATGGCCATTGAAGGCTGGCCAATAAATTAGCGCAAGTAATTTGCGCAATTAACTAAAAACAGTTGAAAACCGCTATTAGTTGGGTACGCGAAAATCGGTCGATGCAGCAACGCAAATGCAATGAATTGGCCATAAATTCTCGATTCCTTTCTATATAGCTGCCGCTCCTACCGCCCCCTCAAATTATTTTGTTTGAGTGTGTGGGCGTGTCGGTTGAGTCAACTAATTTATGTTTTAACACACTCGCACATGCAAATTAGCCCACGCACAAAATAAATGCAAATATTGGGGCTTCGAGGGGGCCTGCCGTAATGAGCTAAAGTTGGCTGAACACGGGTTAATGGGGGGGGAGGGTCTAGGGGTCTTGGGGTCTGGGGTCTGGGGTTTGGGGTTTTTGGGGTCCTTTGCGGTTCAGCTGGCAACAACTGTTGACAAAATGAAATCAATAAATTTTAGCGCAAATCAATTAAAATACACCAGATTCAATGCGAGTGCTGTGAATTTTGCTTTCTTCGTGTTGTGCAAACAAAAATATTTGTCAATTTGCGGTTTTCACAAAATTAAATTTGTCACACACACACACACAGTAAGGGAGAGCGACAGAGAGAGCGGGAATGAGAGAAAGAGACAACTGTAGCCGCATAAAGTTTGAAAATTTCACCTCACTTTGTGTGAAATTTATTTAAATTTATTTATACGACTTATTAAAATTGTTGTAACGCTTATTATTTAATTAAATTTTCGTCAAACTCGATTTGTGTCGGGCCAGAGTGTCAGCTGAGAGTTGAACAGAATTTATAAAATGAAATTAAGTGCATGCATAGCAAATTGAGGAGCTTACGCATATAAATCCCACTAAGGAGAGTAAACAGATTATTTAATAATCCCAATTGAGCTGCTAACTTCAGTCGTTTGGGGATATGCAATAGCAAAGAATTTATATTTAATTAATCCCGAACCAAAAGATGCTTTATATATTTTAGAGATTAGTATTGTTCAAGCGATTTGCGGTTCAAGCAAGGTAATGGAATTTGGATTTATTCAAAGTTTTTATATTTTATTAAAGGATTATCATTCTGCTGTTCAGAAAGATGATTTATTTAAGCAATTTATGCTTAATTGGGCTATGGAAATTGTCAGCACCATAGCCACACTGTAACCAATGTTTGTTTACTTATTTTTTGCATTTCCTTTTTTTTTTTATAAATTTATTTAATTTTTAAGACGCCTAAAATATATTTTAGAACTTACTTCCAATGGCTAGTAAGACTTAGTAACCTTTTCGGACCATTTCAAATTTAATTCGGAGCATTTTCAAACGTATCCAAACTTAACTTTCGCTGAACAATTGTTAATCACCACGAAAATTATACAAAGTGAGAAAAACCAGTAGCAGAGCCGCCAGCGAGCTCTATCAAAATTGTGAAAATAAAAAGAATCATCGTGGAAAACAGGGCTAGGAGGCCTTCCTCTGGGCCGCCCAGGGTTGTGCCTCAGTTCCAAGCGATTCGAGTAGCTTACTGACTTAGCTGTCAAATCGAGCAACTGGCCGCCTGGAGAAGCTGCCCCGAAAAACACAAATCTCAGTTCGTTCGGAAGTTAAATGTAAAGAGTACAGAATCTGCCCAGCATGTCTAACGCCGAAGACAACAACGACATCGTCGAGGACGACGACCTGAAGCGTAAGGAGGGCGGGGCAGAGATCCCGCCGCCCGCTGACCTGGCAATCCAAGAGCCGCCGCCCACTGCCTCACAGCCATGCCCAGGAGCCGCTAGCAGCCGCTCATTGGACATACGCCTCAATCCCAATGCCCCGGTATTTGTGCCGGAGATCAAGGCCAAGCTTCTGGCCACCAAGCTATTTGATGGTTGTAAGTACTTTGCCGAAGAAAAAGCTATAAGGTTGAGGGGTCGCGATCATTAAAAACATGTAACTGTGTGCGCAGTAACATGGTATACTTTCCAGCGATATTTTAGCTGTGACATTTAAAGCAGAATCGGAAGATAAGGCTCTGAGTTATTAGACAAAAAAACTATCAGCATTCTATAAATGTAACTCCATCTCACTTGCATTCTCACTCACCTCAGATGGTTAATCGAGTCTCGATTCTTATTCATTTTGTTATTATTTATTCATCGAAGTAATTGTTTCCAACTTCTGTCCTAAAAAGATGTTCTCTTAAAGCTGACTCTTAAAGCTGACCCCTTTAGCTAAACCTTTTCGGAAATTATTCATAGATCAACTCTAGATCTAGGAGTAATATAATATTTATTTTATTTAAATTATTACTTATTTAAATTTAAACCCCCACAGTGGCACCCTACGCCTGTTGGAGCTCGGGCTCCTCGGAAGCCGTATCCTATGGACCGCGTTTCGATTCCATTTGGCGGGAGTTCAGCATGGAGCAGCTGCATCCCATTGATCCACAATTTAATAGCGACTCCTACGAGGAGATGGTTGACCTTGAGCTGGACGAGCATCAGGCCATGAATATAGGAGCCGAGTCCTATGACCCCCAGCTGAGTAGGAGTGCCACCAATCCCATGGCCCACCCCGAGATAGGGGTCATCGAGATTGTGGGCGATGTGCAGCAGTCGCAGGATCAGATGCCAGCAGAAGAACGAAATGACAGCGGAAAGGACTTTCAGCCCCGCTACCCCAGACCAGGTAGACGATGCTGTATTATTATGTAGGATCCATGAAGTTAACGTTTTCCTTTACATTCAATTTGTATTAAGACTTGCCTACATAATCATTAAAATGTTAGATCACTCTAAACGGATTTTTTGACTTTAAAAGTGCGCTACCCCTACTACCTACTTAAGAATAGATTAGCAGTTTCAAGCATATTTATAAACATCTTAAAACTGGGGCATCTCGAGCCCTTGTTTTTCTTTGTTTCGACAAAACAAAACTTAATTTCTCTAGCATTTAACTTCACCCGGAAATCTGCACAATAAATTAAATTTCCCCTGCCATCCACTGCTGCATTGCAATTAAGACGCTTTTCAGAACTTTCTAAATGCACTCCTTTCAAGCCCACTTATGTCCTCGGCTTTCACTGGAGACACTGAGAAAGAGAGCTCCGTGGAGAAAGGTCGACTATACCTATGACATAATTTATAGTCTACATTTTAGCGCCTTAAACGGGTTTGTTTTACTTGCCATGAAGGCTCCTTGCCGCCTTGCTGCCTTGCTGCCTTCAGCTACTTTGTCCTGACTTTCTAATGACGTTGAATATGCATGAAAAGTTTTGCCGCACGCAGAATTCTCCCCCCGGGATAGGAAGTGAAAACTTGATTCACCTGTCTTTGGGTTGCATGGCTGCAAGAGCGTCTTCGTTTCTTCGGAGAGAGACAGGCGAAAAAAACCACTGGCCAAAATATATTTTGTATAATCTTTATTAATTCAATGAAGCCTAATTATTTCCTTAAATTAATAAGAATTATTTTTAACAGGTTTGAAAATGACTTGCTTACTTGTTTTGATCTATGGTAAAGCCTTCTATATTATTTTTTATGCATTCAAGTTTTCTTATTACTGTATTTGGCTTATAATTATTTATTTACTTATAAATTTTTAAATTTCAATTATTTCTTTGACTGCACTCTTTTCCCATTGTGTGTTAAGCCAAGTGACGACAACTTTCCATTTTTTGCTCTCTGATTATTTTAGTTTCATCCCATTTTTTTTTGGGGGGGGGATAAGAAAGGATAACTCACAGGGGGGAGACTGCGAGTATATGTATGTGGCATAATGAGAAAACTTTCGTGTCCTTTCGATGCCTCATTTAGAACTGTCCGGGCTTTTGACTGAAGGCGAAGGATGTCCTGTGTCTGACGCCCCAAGACATGGGAACGCAGCTGCCCACGAAGGATTCTGAATGATTAAAATGGCAGAAAGGATATGCAGTGGCCCCAGCTGCAGTTGCACAAATGCTTGGCGGAAACAATTACCAACTTGTATGCAAAAGTGCCAAATTGCCAATGGAGAAATCAAGGAACGCGGGGGGGCACAAACTTTCACGCCGCTCAATGTCACACACACACTCACACACCTGGGGCCCCCCTTGTTTTTGGTCCTTGGGCAAGGATTCGCTGGCAATTTTGTGCCAATTTTCTGCGCCTTCTGTTTGTTTATGAAACAAGTCACGTAAGCGACGAAACCCGTTCGTTCGCTCCACTCCGCTCCGCTCCGCTCCTTTGCCCTTTTTGGGGGGCGTTGAACCGACAGCTGGCTAAGTGGGCGTGCCATCACCTTGTTTTTGCTGCTGCTCCTGCTGTTGTTGTTGTTTTATCCTGCGGCGATTGTCATTGGAATCGAGAATTCAGCAATTGGCAAACGTCACGAAAGCAGCTAAAACTTTTCACGATCTTTCGCGCCCTTTTCAGTCTGATTGTTGATTTGGTAATCTTTTGTTTTAGCCCATCGCCTTTTGCTCCTTTTCTCGGTGGGTGAAGTTTCTTCGTTTTATTTTCGATTTTTGTGGCTCTTTCTGGGTTGCTGTTTATTGCATAAAATTTATGCTCGTATATTGTGCAATTGAAAAAGTTTGTCACATTTTTGTGATTTTCCGGTTCCACCATGGGGCCTACAGTGGGCTGGGAAAATATATGAACACTTGTGTACATTGTAATGATAAAAAAGCAAAAGATAAATTTTTGTTAGCTGAGTTACATAGTGTTTTCTATATTAATGTGGATTGCTTACAGAAATGTTTGAAAATACAGAAAAAATGTATTATTTAAATTTTGTATTTAACCTTCTGTTGATTTCCAAAGAATTGTTTAATGTTTTTCTGATTTTTGCTGAAAATAAAGTATTTTTTCTTTATTACTTAATGTAGATATTTATGAAATAAATATATTTTAATGAAACGAGTTCAGAAACATATTTCTATGTTACCTATCTTGTGTATTGATATATCCTTCCCTAAAATCTTATTTAAAATGTAATTTAAATTCAATTAAATAGACTTCTCTATAATTATGAACTGCAATGTACTTTGCTGAATAGTCCGAGGCTAAAATAGTGATATAAGGGGAAACCAGAGCCGATGGCATAAACCATTATTTATGCATCGATTTCAAATCACCAAAAACAAAACGAAACACAACGGCTTGAAAAAAAAAGAGAGTCACAAATGAACACAATGGCAAAACGGAAGGCGGCAAATAAATAGACAACAGGAATATGGCCAAACAATGCCTGCAATAAATATCCTCACATGTGTACACTGTATACACAGATGGGTTGTTGTCTGCATGTGCATATACATATAGGTATAAATAAATTCATTTTTCGATATTTATGCCATGAAATGGCAACGGCCAAAAATGGCAATCAGTTCAATGACCAACAAAACTTTGTCTTGTCTTTTAGTTGTTGGTATTAGCACAATATCCTGGGAAAGGTTTTCTGGCTAAAGCGATTTCTTAAGTTAAATGTAGAGGTTATTTACATATAATCATTTGTAAATTTACTTGCAAATATAAAGAAATAATTTTCATTATTTTGGAATGTAAGTTTGGTAAATTTTTAAAGAAATTTCCTTCTGTAGAGACCAATCGATATTATTATAATTAATAAAATATGGGCCACAAAGATAATTAATATTTACAATATGCCATTTTCCAGGGTATTCTCAATGCCCTATATTTTAGGTCCTTTTGCTGTGTTCACTTTATCCAACTCTCCTTTTTAGTTTGCCTGTAAAAAGGGCGAGGAGAGACAGCACCGAATGTTGGCAGCACTTTTAGTTAAATTGAGCAACAAACACGTTTGGCAATAAAAATAATTCCACTTCCAGTTTTCTACTGCCACGCCCCCTCCCTTTAACACCCGCCACCAACGCCCATCGGCCCCTTTCCTCAGACATCTCCACTTTGGAGTCCCGTTTGGAAAAATGCAAGCCGCAATGCGCTGGCAGTGGAGTTTTGCACATTCCAACAGATTTATTTCACTCGAAATAGTTTCATTTTAGTTGCATTATTGTTATTGTTTGTCCGTTGTTGCCTTAGCCGTTGTTATTGTTATTGTTGTTGCTGCTGCCTGCTGCTGTTTGGCAGAGTGACTGCGAAAAGTTTTTCTATTATTTTCAAATTTAACTTTGCCATTTGTTTGAATTTCATGGATACATGTAGGAACAGTTGGGTTTATGGTAATAGCTCTGGAAGGTTGAGATGTTTTGGTATTTCTTTTTGGTAGCCTAGAACTTGATGTGCTTTTAAAATATTATTTAATCATAGTTTGTATTAATTTATTGAATTATTTAGTTTATATATAAATTTATACATCAATATTTTCTATATGAATTGAAATTTTAAAGGATTTATAAATATGTGGAAGTATTTTTTCGGTTAGCATTTGTTCTTATACCTAATGTTCCTATTTCCTTGACCAACGCTGTGTGCCTTTGTGGTTAACTTTGTGAGCATGTGCGTCTGTGTGTGTGTGTAAAGGGTTTGCGGCCTGGACTTTTTAGTATTTACCAAGTTTTTCCTTTCGGGTGCGTTGCACTCGCTTTTCCAATATGAAATATATTATCGATGTGCTCAACTTTTCTCAACTGCGCAATTTCCCCTCAACTGTTCGCACTTTTTCACTTTTCACTTTGCACACACACACACACATCAAAAAATACTTTCTGAGGTGTTGGTAGCGCGGACTTCTTATAAATTTGTTGGGCAACAGGTTGACACACGAAACGGTATAGAATGGTTTACTCTGATAAGTGAGCGATTAATTCTGGACATATTAAAATACATCGGTGCTATACAATATATGTAGGTATGGAGTACATGCAATCCAAATGGTTTCACGAGTCCATGAATCCATTTAAACAGAGTTGCCAGATCTGTACTATTGGTACAGTCAACTGTTTGTCAAGCAGAGTTCAGCTGGCAACACCACAACATTTCATTTGTTGGGGCCGCATTCATAATTAAGTTTTCGTGTGTTTCCAAATACATGAATTACGCACGCAGTTTTTAACGAATTTATATCTGCTTAAATACTCAATTTGTATTTTTTTCGTGTAACTTTCCTGGTACGATTTTGATTAGATTTTTTGCCCTTTGCACTGACTTTCCAACTGTTGACGTTCTGAAGTTCATTCGTGTTTGAGTTAGGGTTTCAAATTCTTCATTTGCCATTCACCTTTTCTCCTGCACTCTCCGTTTTCCGTTCTCCCTTCTCCATCTCCATCTGCTATGTTGTTCATTTGGTTTTCTCCTCTCTGCCTATCCCTGGGCCCTCTTTGATCCCGTTCTATCTCTCACCCGCCTAAGTAAACACACATAGACAAGGTGTCCAAATTACTGCCGGTTGTTGGTGTTGTTTCAGGCAGGGTTGTTGGTGTCGTTGCTGGGTGTCAGTGTTGCCACCTTGTCGGCCAGAGCAACAGAGAGCATAAAAAAATACGGGAGAAAGCTTCGCTTTAAACAACGACAAGTGGGATACCCTTTACTGAACTTTACTGATCGTAATTTTATATTTATTAAGGGAATATGGAAGAGGATAGTAAATAAAATATAGAATTCCCTTAAATTACATTTTCTTCTAATTATTTAGCACTTTAATACCTCTATCATAGTACCCTTTGGGAGAGTATTAGAGGAGAAAACAGCAACAACTCAGCGGAGTGCACAAACAGTTGCAAATGTTGCATTTGCATGCATGGCCAGTCGTCTGCAAATTTCACCTGTCCCCCACCATTTGCCATTCTTCCTCCCTCCACCCCGGCCTTCCCGCTACTCAACAGCCATCGCTTGGCCAGTTCAGGTGAGCGTTGTCGCTGCTATTTAGAGAAGTGACATATGCGCTCGACCCAGGTGAGAGGAGGGAAGGGGAAAGGAGGCGAACGCGAGAGACAGCTCATGCAACATGCAAAATGGTGTGTCAGAAAGGAAAGTCGCCTCGGTTTCTGTTTGCCCCCGAGCACTCCTCATCAGCCTGGCGACCCCTCACCCATCCGGAAAACAGCTGGACCCCTCTCACCAGGGCACGTCCACCTGCAGGCTGTAGATGGGGAAAGGATGTCGTTGTCTCCATGTGAGAACAGTGGTTGGAGTCTTGGGTAGGCGGGTGATCATCATCTCCAGAGAGGTGTGTGGGAACAGTTTATTGAGTCTGGGAAACGTTGATGATCGTACAAGTTCAAGTCCTAACTAAAGGTATTAATAATATTAATTAAAATAAAGCTACTTAAAGCTTAAACCAATTAAAATATTATATGTTCGTCATGCTAAATTTAGGAAATTATTATATAAAAATTATCTAACTCTCTGTGGTGTTTTCTGGCCACTGTTTCTCTCCTGGCCAACACCTGCGGCTGAGCTCCATCGCCGGTCGCTTTAAGAGGAAACTTCGGCAGTGCACAAATTGCAGGAAGCACAACGGGCAGCGAACAAATAGAGAGGGACAAACAAACAAACAAATAAACAAACAAACAGAGCTAAACAACAAACTCGTGTGTGAATCTTTAGTTTCGCTTCGTTTCTGTATGGGTCTTTTTTTTCGCAGCTGTTAGCCCTTGTTTTTGACACAGTTCAGGGGAGCAGTCAACGTTATTTTCGTGTTTTTTCTGTTTTTTTTTTTTTTGCCATTCGGTAGCCTGCTCTGTTGTTGGCTTCCGCTTTTAGTTGCAATTAAACAAGCCAGTGCACCGCACAGAGAGAGAGAAAGGTCCTGCGCCGGCATAGGACATCGCTCATCAGTGCAATGTCCAATTTGCATGCACTGCTCCCTCATTCCTTTTCGGTTTATACACGGGGATATATACCGAAATCCCAGTAAATTTCTCCTGGCTATGGTTCACAATCAGGACTAGGAAATGTATGGCTTCAAATTGAATAAAAGTAAGACTTCAGGATTTACTGCAATTTAAGAGTGCTTTTAAAAGTGTAGATGGTGTGAAGCAAAAGTGCAAATATAATTAGAGCCATAATTGATTGAACACATATTCATTTTGCTAATTTAAATAAAAATATATCTGAAAAAAAAGAAGTAATTTTCCAAATCGTTGAACAGAATAACAAGCTATCATTCTCACCTCTTCATTTGTCATTGTTATTTGTAATACAAACAAGTTTCAATTCAATAAAAAAGCTATTGTTTTCATAATTAGTTACATTGGATAATAGAAGCTGCAATACTTGAAGTTAAACATATATACATATGTATATCACACATCGGGGGAATATATAAGTATATTTATTTAGAAGGAAAATACAAATTTACGATTGTGTGTATTTTAAATGGATTTATTTATTACTTACGAAAAAAGGTATCTCAAAGGAGTGAATTTTAAAAATAAACTTTACACATTTGATAAAAACTTCAACTTCGATAAAAAAATATGATTGAGCAAATTATTTATTAATTAATGCTCTTTTCACGATTTAACTAAATTAAGTTCCCTTTTGCCTGGCAGTTATTTATGCATTTGTTGACGGCTCTCCCCCTTTCTCCGAGAGATTATCAATTACTTCGTTGGGCTGATATCCAACCGATGTTAAAACTCAATCAAATTTGACGTCTGACGATTAGCGTCAGGTTCAGCAGGCTTAACTTTGCACCAGTTACCCCAAAACATAAAAGCAAAAAAAATCTCCCAAAAGGCAAAAACAGTGACGCGTAAATATTTACCTATATAAATTGTTTAAGCATTTTATGTTTGCACAGCAGTTGCCATGACAAAATATATGCAGGCGCATATGTAGCCGTGTGTGGATATATGGGCAAAAAGTTAAGGCGCAGTCCGCGCATATTTCTTTATTTTTTTTTTCTTTGGTGCGACGAAAATTAAATTAAACATTTTTTATGCCTTCGATGTGACGGGGGGTGGCTCGGGGTGTTTCGTGTGAAATAAATTTCTGTATCGCATGACATATGCATCAAAGTGGAGCTGGGTGTGCCGCCAAGGGGGCGTGTCACATGCCTGTCGCAGCTGTCAATAAGTGCGTCGAGTTGACGTTAAAAATCGGGCATTAAAATATGCTGTTAAAAATGCAGATCATCATACTCGGTTTCAAGAATTTTCGATTTTTTGTGTGTTTTTTTTTAACCTAAAGGAGGAGAGGAAGTGGAGTTCCCTTTTTTTGTTAATGCATTTCATAAGCCACAGCTGCCAGTGAGGCGGTGTCACTTGCATGTGGCAAGTATATTTAATGCGCTACAAAGCAAGCTATATATCGACGTGCACCTTAACCCCACTCTTGTTGCATTCACCATATTGCCAACTCTCTTTCTGAAATCATCCGAAAAAGGAAATGCTGCAAAAAGTTTTGGCATGAATTTAATTTGTTGCAAAGTTCGGGCTGAGCTGAAGGATGTGAGGGCAGATGGACTAAGGGATGGTATTGGCTCTTCAAATGTGTACTGGCATAAGTGCATATTTAAGGGCGAGGGTGGACTCACAAGATCTAAAAATATTATTAGTTTTAATGCGTTTAGCGAACTAAATGCGTTTAGCGAACTTGAGGTCTAAGATCGGTCTAATTA
>JAEIIU010048020.1:0-11979 GCA_018874675.1 Drosophila baimaii | reverse complement strand
AAATAGCTTAACTATTAATTAAGTATAAGTATTAAATAAGTATATCTATGTTATCTAGCCATCCTGCTACAAATCTGAATTTGTGTGAGAAAGAAATATAAATAAAGTAAGTCATTTTATATATAGTTATATTTTTTTTATATCTTTCTCACACAAATGTAATTCTAATATGTCAATAATTTTCATATTTATTTATTTGTGATTATTTGGACAAAAAAAGAGGCTTATAATTTGCAAATCTTATACTAACTAACATACCCCAACAAAAAATAGAAAAAATACTTGTTTAAATATTAAAATAAATATATATAATAAATATTATTACCAAAATATTTATATGCCCCTTGTGGTAAGGGTATATATTTCTGAAAAGTTAACAAAAAAAAAACCGCACAGCGTGTGGGAAAACAGGCTTCCAAACATACAATACATATAAGTATCTTCCAGATACAATATGCAGCATTAGGGGAGAGGCAATAGATACCGGCTTTATTAGGGGTTTGACTCATTAGCAGGCACACACACACAAGTCCTAAGCCGCTTATCAATGGACGGCGGCGCTCACTTTCACTTTTCAATTTCCCATTTTCACATCTCACCGTTCACCACCACTGTCCACATGCAAATCCGGCGGTTACTTGGCCCGTCACGAACAGCCCCGTCCCGGCCCGGCCTGGCCCGTGCCGGCTATCACTATCCTAGCATCTCTATCTCGTAGCCCCCATCTCGCCGGATTTCTCGACGACCTGGAAAAATCAGAGACAGCGGGAAAAAGGGACGGGGGGGGGGAGAGAGTTTTTTAATTCATTTCTCTCGATTGCATTGCAGGCGTAGACTCGCATTTTGTTGCATACTTTTGTGCGTTGCTGCCCGCATTTACCGAAGCATGTCCTTTTTTTCACATCCTCCTGCCTTGGTGCCTTTCCCTTTCCATTTCCATTTCCCTTACAACTCATCCACAAAGACCCTGTCCTTGTGCCACTCCCACCGGAGTGTATATAGATAGTACATATATCCCCACGATTACGAGTTTGTAGGGGAGTTAGGGATCCAAAAATTCCCCTGGCCAGTCAATCTAATCTTTGGCTTCAATTGCTTAAATGATTTGGGGGGGGTGATAAAGGGGAGTTAAGGAGATGGGGGAGCTGGGAGAGCTGGGAGATGGACAGAAGCAGCTGCTGCCAATCTTGGCAGAGTTTTATAAGCCATAGTTTTTTGGGGCAACACTGGCCAAGATATGCACTTGATGCCCGCACTAAAAAGTTATTTTTGTGAGAGAGTAGGGCTTAAAAAATATAAAAATAAATAGTGATTACTTAAACGATCATTGCATAATGTTTTATTACTCTTAAACTAAATCTTTCACTATGTTCTCTTGTTTTTTTTTTAATATTTATCGATTTTTCTATGTTAACTAGTTTTTTATAATATTTATCGCTGGTTAAGGTCCAATTTCCTGACTATTTTTGACATACTCATGTAGGCTGCTTTATTTAGTTAAATCTTTATTTCTGTCTTAAGAGCCTTCTTATATTTTTAAAATATATATTATTAAATAGATTTTAAAAATAGATTTTAAACATACTATTGATACCAATCGATACAAATGGCTTAAATAATTGCCCAAATGTTGATATATATATAAATACAAAGGACAACTTTAGAGTTATCTTATAGTATATACATATATACATCTACACATATACATATTTATACCTTTTAAAAAACTCCTCAAAATAATTTTTAAAATACTTTTTTTTAAATATTTCTTAAGTTTACCCATGAACCTATCGATATAATCGACTAAAATTAGTTTTGGTTATCGCGTAGATGCCTATATCTATAAAGAAAGCTATAATATAGCCTTCTTCAATAATACCTTTTTAAACGCCCTTAAGATAATTTTAGAAAATACCTATTTCATTATTTTTATTTTTCTTATTTTAATATTTTTTAAATATATTTTCCTATTTCCTTTTTTTAATGGTGTTGGCGACCTTTCCAATAATTTTTTATTTTTCACCAACCTGACCTCAAGCCGGCAAACGCAACTAATATTTTCCTATCGATAAAATTCGATAAAATTGTTATATAGATATTTATGAAAGAATTTACAGTTATCTAATACATAAGTATATGTAAAATATATATATAAATAAATAATCTTAAAAACCCTGAACATATTTTGTAATAATTCTTAAACATATTTCATGACAACTTATCGTAAAGATCGATACAAATAATTTTAGTAATCGCTTAGAAACCGATATATTTCCCATATTATTACCAATAAGAGGGACTTTCTCAGTTCTCCGTGCTGAAAAGATGCCAGCCTTCTTAGAGTCCTTCTTGGCTCTTTATTTTTTATGTAAATTTCATGCACAACTGTCCAGGCAACTGTCGAACCTCCCCCCCTGTTGCAATTGCATGAACGGGTGCCCCTTGAGTGTGTGATTTCCAACAATTTGCATGGACGCTTGGCCAGTTGCGTTTCAGTTTATTCCACACACACACACACACACACACACACACACACACACACTCACTCGCACACACAATGCCTGCATAAATATATATGAAGACCCCCGCACCCTTTTCCCTGCATTTTCCCCCCACTAATTCGAATTCTCAATTCGATTCGATTCGATTCGATTTGATATTCGGGAAAACTCGTTGGGAAATTCCAAGGAAACAGCTGTCAGGCGCACTGCCTTCCCCTACCTCCCCCCTACCTACTGGCTAATTGCAACAAAATATTCAATCGAACGGAAATTACACTTATATGTATGAAAATATCAAGCCCCAAGTAAACATTTAGCAATATATGCAAAGATGGAGCATAAAAAAAAAACTAAAAAATTATCTATAGTGTGTTTTCAGACAGCAAATAAATCAGAGGGAAAGGAAAAGTGATTTGAATATTGCTCTCTATAAAACTCTGCATTTTTAGCACTTTTCCTACTCTTATCTTTTATTGTTGTGCAATTTTTACGGCGGAAAAAAAACATACATAAAGGGCTGCGGAGGCGGAGTTTATGACGCCACTAAAGGCGCTGCATTCAGCATGCTCTGTTTACGACTGTTCAGGAACCTATATATGCGCATATATATAGTAAGCATCTGTTAAATTGTACGCTGCGGTACGAAAGCGTTTTTCTGGGATATACAGCTGTTTTCGAAAGAAAAACACTTCTCAGTATCCAGTACTCAGCTTAAGAAACACCTGTTTGCAGCTAGAACCCATTGGGAATTCTAAGGCAAAGAAAGTAATACCAGAATTACTAACAAAATACCAAAAACTATGATGTAAACTATATTTTTTAGTATTTTAGGGGAATATTTTATTTGAAACTTTAAGAAAAGATTGAGAAATAAATAAATAAATAATAAATAAAATAAATATAAAATGTCTGCCTTACTTTATATCAATAATAAATATAAATAAACATATTTAAGGGACTTGGTCTTCCGGAAACGCACTGTACATTTGACCATTACAATTTCGGAATGCCAACATATGGAGTCCGAAAGTGTAAAACTCAGGGAAAACTTCTTCGAGTCAATGGCCGGCAAACTGAAGATTTCGAAAGCGAAAACCCGACACACATTGATGAACTAGTGTGAAGCGAATAAAAAAAAAAAAAAAAACAGAAGAAATAGGGGAGAAATGTAGATAGAGGGAAGGAGGAGCCTGGAACGTACTATAGTTCCCGAAAGTAATGATCGCCATGAAAATTCTACTCAAGTGCCCATTTGAAGATTTCAAACACCTCGCAAACGTGGATCTCCTCTGCTCTCTCTCTTCTCTCCCCCTTCTCTCCCCTGTGTACTTTGAAGTACAGTGCATAAAAATAGCATTTACACACTTGGGGCCAATAGGGAAGAAGAGGGCTAGAGGGCTGATATGGTATTGGTATAGCGATGGGTGAGTGCATGCTTAACGATCCAAGGGATTTGGAATTGAACGCCAGCGTAATTGTTTCGAATTCTTTCGTGTTCGGTGTGTAGAAATTTATATTCTTAAATTTACTTACGGAGCTGAGATTGTTTCCTTCACTTTTATTTGGTTTTATTTTCAGTTGTCATGAATGACACCAAATGCAGAGAATGAATGATTTACAAAAGATTCTGATGTATTATCTGAGAATGTGACCCTACTGATATATGAATAAAATCTTAATGTTTTCTCTCCAATCTAGCATGCTACCCTTTCAAGCTCGTGTCACGAGTGCTTACTGCACCAATCTCTGGTTATATTATTTTAGTCTGATCAAGCACAAGTTCCCTTAGTCTGATTATTTAACTGAGAAACTAACTAGCTTATCCTTTTATTCAGATAATATCTTAATGCGAAGGGAGATACATCTATATAACACACTACTATCGCCAGCTCGTGTCACGAGTGTTTTTTATACCCATCTTTGGTAATGTCGGATATGGGTATAGACCATTCATTCAAAGTACCAAAGTCTGATTATCTATTTAAGAAACAACTTATATCCAGATAAGACTTTAAATTCCTCACCCATCTTTCTAGCACGCTACCATCTTTAGCCCGTGTCACGAGTGCTTGCTATACAAATCTCTGGTTATGTGAAATATTGTTATAGCCTGAATAAGCATAATTCCCCTAGTCTGATTAATTATCTGAGAAACTACCTAGCTTTAGACAATATTTAATAATAATATTCGAAGGGTAAGAGTTCTGTCTAGAATTTAACCATCTCTAGTACACTTGATCAAGCATAATTCCCTTAGTCTGATTAATTATCTGAGAAACTACCCAGCTTCAGACAATATTTAATAATAGTAAGCGACGAAGCACTGAACCATCTCTAGCTCGTGTCATGATTAGTAGCCGTGATCATGCACAGATTCCTTAGAATTAGTCTTATCAAAGAAACTACATTTCTTATCCTTCTATTCAGATATGTTCTTAGAACGCTACCATCTCTAGCATAGATCACGAGAGCTTTTCATTAATCTCCCGTAATGAAATATTATTATAGACTGATCATGTATCGACCTCTTACTTCTGATCAATTATCAGTGCTACTGCCTTGCTTCTACGTTTATCTGGTTAAATCCAGAATGCTCTCTCCCCCTCTAACTAGTACGCTACCATCTCTAGCTCATATCACTAGTGATTAACAACCTTATCAAACATAGAAGCCTTAGTCTGATCAATTGTTTGAGAAACTACATAGCTTATGCCCCCAAAACAGTTATGATTTTAATAATATCTGCCTTCTACCTTATACGCTACCATCTCTAGCTCGTGTCACGAGTACCTACTATACAAATTTCTGTAACTTCTGATCAATTATCTGAGTAACAGCCTTGCTTATCCCTTTATCTCATTAAAATCTTAATGCTCTCTCACGCCACCATCTCTAGCTCGTGTCACGAGTGCTTTCTATATGAAAATGCACACGAAGCGGAAGCAAAAGCGAACGAGTTGTTGGCCGACAGAAGGCGATGCCAACAATAAACAAAACGTTTTAGTCACAATCCCCCCACTCTCCCACTCTCCCACACTCCCCCACTCCCCACTCCCACACTCCCCCACTCCCCACTCCCACGAGAAGCGGAGAGGAGAGGAGAGCCCTACTAAAGACCCCAAGACTTTGATAGATGGGATGTTGTATGTTGTATGCTGTGGAGCAACCAAAAGTTGCATTATTTACATTTGCATGGCGACGCCGAAGCGGGGCAATTCTCGGGGGCCAAATGAAATTTACACTTACCCATCGCCATAGCCATCGCCATAGCCACCGCCCATCCGCACTTACATAAGCATGTGTGGATTATGCATTTGCCGATGCCGATGTCGAGTCCTACGATAACATCCCACGCATTCCCCTTGGCGGCCATAAATCTCGGGTTTCTTAGGGGGCCCCTACACCCCCAACCCCTATCCCCTCCCACTTTTCCACTACTCGGATATTAATAGAGTCAACAGCGGAGTCCAAGTCGTAGTCTCCTTCATCGCCATCTCCATCTTGCATCTCCATCTCCGGCTGATCCAATGTTTTGCGCTAATTTATGGCGGCACATCATAAGGCAGCAACTTTAATGGGCGGCAGCCCCCAAAAAACACTTGCTCCAATCGACATCGAAAATGTCCCAATAAAAAGGAGGCTGGTATATTTGTTTATAGTCCCCCATTTATCGGGTGACAATTTACGAGGTGACCTCGCTCTCCAAATTGGTGGCTAATTTGCCTGGAGTTCCGCAGCATCATCATCGAATCGTGTTAATTTCTGTGTGTTTTTCGGTGTTTATTTTTTTTTTTTTTTTTAATTAGCAGCCCACTAATTTATGTCCATTTTCATTTTCACTAATCAGAACACATTTCTTTTTATGTGTGTGTGTGTGTGTGCTCTCATATTGTTTATTTGTGACAAACATGTAGGTATTTTTTGTATATTTTATTCACAAATATTAAAGAAACTAAAGAGTAGTGACATTTTGAATATAATTTAACTTTAAAATTGTTAAAATAAATATATATCTTGAGTTATATGTTAAAAATACATGTATATGTAAGCATTTATATTTATATTATATATTTATATTTTTTTATATATATATTATTTATTATATTTTTACTTATACCCAAATTGTTTCTATCAGAGGCTTATGATAAGTACATATATGTATAAAGATCTGACTTCTATAATTATGATCATCTTTATTCCAAATTAGTAAAAACCTATCATATTTTATTGTAATTTGTAAAATATATTAGAAAACAACAAAGATCTATTATGTTTTCTATTAGTTTTCCTTTTCACAGTATGACAGCTAAAATATATAGACACCTGATCTGGGTCTTAGCGATTTATATGCTTACTGTAAAATAAAAGAGACTTTTGGTGAAATTACATTCACTTAGCTCTTAAACCTAAAATTACCCATACAAAAACCCATCTTAAGGAGGTGAGATTAGAGTAACGAAGGCACCTTCAACTTCCAAAAATTTAGGGTATCAAATTTAGTAAAATTTAATAGTATTTATTTACCTAAACGAAATTACAAATAATTTAACTAGTTTCTAATTAAACGCTGTTAAAATCTCTTAAGTTTTTTGTTTAGATATTTTGTTGCTTAGTGCCGAAAACTCTCATTTCTTTTTCAAAATTTCGTAATATGCAGTTTTTTTTAAGTTATTTCCTCTTAAACAAAAGGTTCTGCTTGGACTATTGTAATAGATTTAAAATTATTCCCTTCTATTTAGTACCACACTCTCGGTGCTTATCGTCACTATGTAAACTACAGTCCAGAGTGCTAAAAATGCGAATTGTTTGTTTTTAAAAGGTTTCTTAAGCCTTTTATCTACTATAAAGCTACCTATATTCGTTTTAAAATATGCTATATTTTCATTTCTTTAACTTTCTGTCACTCAACTTTTACCCTTTCCAACGTCACATTGCCAATTCTGATAGCTAAGCCAGAGTGGTCTTAACTTAACAATATTTAATTGTTGTATTCATGTTACAAAGTCCCCTTCTTCAGCTCCTTTATTGACAATTTTCCCATAAAAATATATCTTAATTGTTACGTTTTTTTTTCAAATGATTAGATACAAAAATAAGGAGAACAAAGCCCCTTTGGGAAGCTTTAATTACAAAAATCTCTGCCATCCATCCTTTTGTGTGTGTGTGCCTTCAATATTCTTTACTCAACTCCTAAGTCAAGTGGAAGTAAATAAAAATCACATTTAGGCTCTTGGCCAAACAATTTAGCCAGCCAATTTCATCAGACCCTCGTGATCCCCCCAGGTTGATCCTGAAGCTGCCGAAGGATGATGCATCCTTCGAGGAGGAGGCACAACAACATGCAATTAAAGGCAATTCAGATGGGCCACGCCCCTAGTGCAGCCTGCTTACAACAACAACAACAAGAGAAAAAAAAAAAAATAGAAGAAAAAGGTTGAAAAAGATGCAGGAGCAGGAGCAGGAGCATTCCATCCCAAGATGGGCCAACTGAATGGCAAGCAAATGCCTGAATGAGTGACAGTCTTAATTACAGAGAGATTAGCATGGCCAGGGCCTGAAAAGTGGAAGAAGGCGACGGCGGCGGAAGCAGCAGGAACTAGGAGGAGGAGTAGCACAAGGAGCAGATGGAGCAGCCAGGATGCAGACGTATTCAATGTCACGTTCCACTGGAGGACGACGACGACTTAGATGATAAAAGGGCACCCAGCCCAGGTAAGTGCAATGGCAATGGCAGGTGCTATGGCATTTGTACTGTGAGAAAATCAAAGGGTATTTTCCTTTAATTAATTTTTTTTGTTTATTAAAAGTATCTGGAATATATGAATTTTAAAGTTAAGACGCATGTTATGGGATGCAAAGTGAGAAAAAAGGGAAATTTCGATTGAAAATCGCTTGAAAATGAGCCTGAAAGTAAGCTAATTAAACGAGCACTCGGAAATATGGCCTACCTTTAGGCTTAACTACTTTATTTTCTTTGGAATTAAAGTTCTATAGTACAAGTTGCCATCAAAAGTAACAGAACACTATATAAACAAATACTTTTTCATAATAAATATTGTAATTCCGTAAAAAAAAACTACAGTTTTGAAATCATTTAAAAATGCAGCCCAAAAGTAGGCTACAAACTTGTACAACTAATATGGAATTGAAGTGGAAAACTCAAGAATTAATAAGTAAGTCCGAAAATATTATTAATTAATTTAATTCTACACTTTATATACAAATTGTTAAACAATAATAGTTGTAGATAAAAATTACGTTGCTTAAATTAAGAACACAATAAATACAGCAAACAGAAAAAAAATTAATTTAATACAAATATTTTATTGCATACTTTTGGAAGCCCCAAAAAGAGATCTTATTTAAAAATGCTTAGCATAATTTTTAAATGCCCAAAAATTAATAAATCAAAAGTGCATAAAGTAAATTTGGAGCCTGAAAGTTTGCTAGTTAAAGGAGAACTCGAAAATATGTCATAAATAAGTTTTAAAAAAATTGAATTTATTTAATATAAATATTTTATTGCATACTTTTGGATGCCCGAAAAAGAGATGTTATTAAAAATTCAAAAATAATAGTTTTAACTTAATTACGAACGATTTTTCGTGTGAAAGAGGTCCTTATTTTTTCTCCTTGTAACTCCTGCTCTGAGCTCCCGATCTTCCGGTCCTGTTCCTGGCACTCGCCTCCTTCTTCTCCTGCATTTTTTTCTGTGTGCAACCTTTTTTTCCGCTCCTTTGTTACATTTGATTGTCGCAAACGAAGTGGAAAAGCAAATGTTGCACAAACACACACACACACACACACACGCACACACGCATGGAAGTGGAAAAGGGGAAATGCAAAATGGGGCTGTTGGGGAGGGGTAAGGGGATTGAAACGGAAATGCACACTAATTACTCCTTGGCAGTGGAAAAACCCTTTTTACTTTCACGCTCCTCTGCTCAGGCCATTTCACCATTTTTTTTTCTACTTCTTCTTGGCTTGCTTTCTTCTTTCTTTCATTCTTTCACTCAAGAGCAGAGTGCCCCCCTCTACCCCGTCAACCCTCCCCTTATGATAATTGAAATGGCGAGCAGTGCCCCTGGGGGGTGTGGGCCTCCCCCACAGAGTCAGAGTCACCGCCAGAGCCAGGGCCAAAAGCACAATAGCCAAAGAGGAGAGAGAGAGAGAGAGAGTCGAGCACAAATTACAATAAAAAAAATACAAAAAGAAAACAAAATAATAATAAACCAACAATATTAATAACTTGCCACATTGCGCAATCAAAACACAAAAAAGGCCAATTAAAATTGGCACATTGATTGACTTTTTAGGTGACACTGTGTTGTGGCAAATCAACAATAAAAAAACAACAACAACAATTATTATTGTCGAAGATATAGCAAACAATAGAAATGTTTATCTGCTTTCTTGGACTGTTACTTTAATTGGAGACAAAGTATTTTTAAGCTTGAAATGTAATACATTTCAGTGGACTTAGCCTGGTTTTTTTTTGTTAACAAACTTTTGCTTAAGTACCTTTAATTAAAGTATCCTTTTGTGGTGAATTATCGTCTGAAGAAATCTCTAATTATACTAATTATTTGTTTATTAAATTGCATAGTTTATATTTACATGTTTTAGGTTCTACACTTTATATACAAATTGTTAAACAATAATAGTAATAGATTAAAATTACGTTGCCTAATTTAAGAACACAATAAATATAAAAAAAATATATAAAAAATGTTTTATGTGAAATAAATAAACAAATTTTAAAAGCAAACTGTTTTTTTGTATAAGTTTCTTATCAAACTCAAGGTTCTGAGTTTTGAAGTCACTTTCAAATCCCTCCAAAAGCATGCTACAAGGTGCTGAACTTATTTATTTACATTGCTTATTTTTAGATACATTTTTATTTATGATAATAATAATAAATAAATAAATGAATAAATAAATAAATAAGTAAATAAATAAATAATAATATATAATATAATATAATATATAATATAATTATAATAATATAATATATTAATCATTAGGTATTTATAAATATATAATTATTTGAATATAATTAATTAAATATTTATTTAAACATATTTGTGGCAATCCCGATTAGCTGCCCAAGAAATTAGTGCTGGAATAACACCGATAAATATCGATTCAAAATCGATTTCAGAATACCAAATTAATGGAAAATTGTGTATGTTTTCCAGCTATTACAAAAAAATATATTTTTTATCTAGACTTAATCCTGGACTTACCTTTTAAATTATGTTTTCTAAACAATAAAAGTTAAAGCCTAAAAATGTAATGCTTTCTTTAATGTTTCTGTATTATGTTTTGGATTAAAATAAATATTTTTTTATTAAACTTAAAAGATTTCCATTTCCTTTACCTATTTCTTAATAGAAAAAGTTATAGCTTACACATGTAATTTTTTCTTTAAGGTTTTTCTATTATTTTTTGGAAAAAAGTAAATGTTTTTTTTAATAAACTTAAATCTTGCCCATTTCCTTTTCACCCATTTTCCAGCCCCCCCTCTTAAGTTCAATGTCAGTTAAGCGACCAAAAATTCAGGTAAGTCCCGCAAAAACTTTCATTTTGGATCTCCGCCTTGCCAACTATTTTTTCTTTATTTTTTTTTCCTATTTTATTTTTACCAATTTCCAACCTGGGCTCTGTGCTCTGGCTTCTGGGAGTCTTGGCCATCGATCAATCCCAAAGTCTGGCACGGACATTTAAGCCAAGTGCACACTCAAAGCGATTGTTCAATACGTTTTCAGCTCTCGATGCCTTCCTCTTTGGGGGGGAAAAAAAAAACACAGGTGGGGTGGACCCACCCCCTATACCCGTTATCTACTTTGTTTGGTATTGGCAAGCGAGACGCATAAACAGGCCAGCGAAATGAGCGCGCGACTACAAAGAAAATGGCAAAGCAAAAGCAAAAGCAATCCGGCGGACAGCAGGCAGCACAGCAGCAGCAGCAACAAACAGAAGAGAAAGCAGATAAAGAAGCATTTTTGGTACGATGGGGAAGGGGGGATGGGGGATACTTCAGTTTGGGTAACGGATTTGTTAAATTTGATATCTCCAATTGAAATCGAGTACAAATTATGCCACAAAATGTTATACCTTCAAAATAAGTCAATTTCGTGAGGAATTTGGCCTTAAGTGGCCATTGCTTATTGCATTGCATACTTTTGGACGGGCTTTAAAGGGGTTTCCAATCGTTAGGATCCTGCAGTTTAAGGAAACAAAGCATTAGCCCTGAATAGAGCCATTACTTAAGCTCTGACAAGCTCTACACTTTATATAAAAATTGTTAATTAATAATAGATATAGATGAAAATTACGTTGCCTAATTTAAGTACCCAATAAATATTTTATAAAAAAACAAGTAAGAAAAGCTAACTTCGGGCGGAATCGAAGTTTTTATACCCTTGCAGATAATTTGTTACTTATTATAACAGATTTTGATAAAATATAACATGTA